>WNGS01146313.1:0-11312 GCA_020271785.1 Procambarus virginalis | reverse complement strand
CCTGCAGTTTTCAAAATATCTAAAACATCCTAAATTGACGCTTGAGCTATTTTTTGGAGTCAAATTCTGGCTCTCTGCACGTATTCGCAGTTTGCATTTCGTACTTTTTATACCGAAAATATGCAAATTGCTGAAAGCGTCGATATGTCATATTTTACCCAAACCCCCTGCAGTTTTCAAAATATCCCAAACATCCAAAATTCGACGCCTCTGAGCAATATTTTGAAGCAAAATTCTGCCTCTTTTCACGTATTTGCAGTTTGAAATTCTGAATTTTATTCCGAAAATATGCCATTTACTAAGGCGGCGGTTGGGTCACATTTTGCCCAACCCCCCTGTAGTTTTCAAAATATCCCAAACATCCCAAATTCGACGCCTGAGCCATATTTTGGAGCCAAATTCTTGCTCTCTGCACGTATTCGCAGTTGGAAATTCCGAATTTTTATACCGAAATTATGCCAATTACTGAATACGGCAGTGGGCCACATTTTGCCCAAAACCCCCTGCAGTTTTCAAAATATCCCGAACAACCCAAATTCGACGCCTGAGCCATATTTTGGAGGCAAATTGTGGTTCTCTGCACGTATTCGCAGTTCGAAATTCCGAATTTTTATACCGAAAATATGCCAATTACTGAAAGCGGCGGTAGGTAACACTTTGCCCAACCCCCCTGCAGTTTTCAAAATATGCCAAACATCCCAAATTCCACGCCTGAGCCATATTTTGGAGCCAATTTCTGGCTCTCTGCACGCATTCGCAGTTTGAAATTCCAACATTTTATACCGAAAATATGCCAATTACTGAAATCGGTGGTGGGTCATATTTTGCCCAAACACCCCCTTCAGTTTTCAAAATCCCAATCATCCCAAATTCGATGCCTGAGCAATATTTTGGAGCCAAATTCTGGCTCTCTGCACGTATTTGCAGTTTGAAATTCTTACTTTTTATTTCTAAAATATGCCAAAAACTGAAAGCAGTGGTGGGTCACATTTTGCCCAAACCCCCATGCAGTTTTCAAAATATGCCAAATATATCAAATTCCACGCCTGAGTCATATTTTGGAACCAAATTCTGGCTCTCTGCACGTATTCGCAATTTGAGATTCCGAATTTATTCCGAAAATATGCCTATTACTGAAAGCAGCAGTGGGTCACATTTTTCCCAAACCGTTCTGCAGTTTTCAGAACATCCAAAACATCCCAAATTCGTCGCCTGAGCCATATTTTGGAGCCAAATTCTGGGTCTCTGAACGTATTTGCAGTTTGAAATTCTGACTTTTATACTGAAAACATGCCAATTACTGAAAGCATCGGTGGGTCACACTTTGCCCAAACCCCCCTGCAGTTTTCAAAATATCCCAAACATCGATAGTTCGACGCCTGAGCCATATTTTGGAGCCAAATTCTGGCTCTCTGCACGCATTCGCAGTTTGAAATTCCGACATTTTATACCGAAAATATGACAATTACTGAAAGCGGCGGTGGGTCATATTTTGCCCAAACACCCCCTTCAGTTTTCAAAATATCCCAATCATCCCAAATTCGATGCCTGAGCAATATTTTGGAGCCAAATTCTGGCTCTCTGCACGTATTTGCAGTTTGAAATTCTGCCTTTTATTTCTAAAATATGCCAAAAACTGAAAGCAGTGGTGGGTCACATTTTGCCCAAACCCCCATGCAGTTTTGAAAATATGCCAAATATGTCAAATTCCACGCCTGAGTCATATTTGGAACCAAATTCTGGCTCTCTGCACGTATTCGCAATTAGAGATTCCGAATTTATTCCGAAAATATGCCAATTACTGAAAGCAGCAGCTTGTCACATTTTTCCCAAACCATTCTGCAGTTTTCAGAACATCCAAAACATCCCAAATTCGTCGCCTGAGCCATATTTTGGAGCCAAATTCTGGGTCTCTGAACGTATTTGCAGTTTGAAATTCTGACTTTTTATACTGAAAACATGCCAATTACTGAAAGCATCGGTAGGTCACGCTTTGCCCAAACCCCCCCCTGCAGTTTTCAAAATATCCCAAACGTCCTAAATTCGATGCCTGAGCCATATTTTGGAGCCAAATTCTGTGTCTGCACGTATTCGCAGTTTGAAATTCCGAATTTTTATATCGAAAATATGCCAATTACTGAAAGCGGCGGTGGGTCACATTTTGCACAAACCCCCCTGCAATTTTCAAAATATCCCAAACATCTCAAATTCGACGCCTGAGCCGTATTTCGGAGCCAAATTCTGGATCTCTGCACGTATTCGCAGTTTGAAATTCCGACTTTTTATACCGAAAATATGCCAATTACTGAGAGCGGCGGTGGATCACATTTTGTCCAACCCCCCCTTGCAGTTTTCAAAATATCCCAAACATCACAAATTCGACGCCTGAGTCACATTTTGGAACCAAATTCTGGCTCTCTGCACGTATTCGCAATTTGAAATTCTGAATTCATACCGAAAATATGCCAATTACTGAAAGCAGGGGTGGTTCACATTTTGACCAAACCGTTCTGCAGTTTCAGAAATCCAAAACATCCCAAATTTGGCGGATGAGCCATATTTTTTTATAAAAAAGGTTAGTCCTTCAGTTATTGATTTTAATCATTATTATTATTAATATTCTGAGCCAGACTTTCTCACAGTATTCTCATGCTGGAGTATACTCACGCTGGAGCATACTAATGCTCGTGTAAACTCATGAATGTGTATAATCATGAATGTGTATACTCATGAAGGTGTATAATCATGAAGGAATACTCATACTCTCATGCTGGTCTATACTCGTGCAGATGTATATTCATGCTGATGCATACTCATGCTGGTGTATACTCATACTGATGTATACTCATGATGGTGTATACTCAATCTGGTGTATATTCATGTTGGTGTATACTCATGAAGGTGTATGCTCATGAAGATGTATACTCATGCTGGTGGATACTCATGCTAGTGTATACCCATACTGGTGTATACTCATGCTGGTGTATACTCATGAATGTGTATACTCGTGCTGGTGTATACTCATGGTAATGTACACTCATGCTGAGGTATACTCATGCTGTTGTATACTCATGTTGTTCTATACACATGTTGGCGTATATACATGCTAGTGTATACTCATACTGGCATATACTCATGCTGTCGTATACTCATTCTGGCATATACATATACTGGTGTATATTCATGCTGGCGTATACTCATGCTGGAGTACAATCATGCTTGTGTGTATCCATCCTTGTATATAGTTATGCTAGAGTGCATTAACTCGTGCTGGCATGTGTATATTCATGCCAGTAGGCTCCACATCCCATCAATTTCATAGACACCAATTCATCACACCGCGACGGTGTAGTTTCTAAGACGCTCACATTATCATGCGATGTTGTGATCAGAACCTTTTACCAGAATTAAAACGTTGAAGCCTTATACAGCAGATTACTGAAATAAATGCTGGAATCCTTTGATGACTTCCCATTTAGTGTTTGTGTAATTGAAATTATATATTTGCGTTGAAGTCATTGAAGAAGATCTTGAGCGGTCCGCCCTCCTCCTTGTCCACACTCTCAGTGATCACCATGAGTGATGACCATTGTGGAGATGAGAGAGATGAGGGAACATTGTGGAGATGAGAGAGATGAGGGAACATTGTGGAGGTGAGAGAGATGAGGGAACATTGTGGAGATGAGAGAGATGAGGGAACATTGTACTTGGTAACTCAGAAATGATTTTGTGCTGTTAATAATATTACGTCTAATGTTTTTTTCTACTTTAATCCCATGTATTATTTTAATACATGGGATTAAATTTTTCTCAATTTTCCTTATGTTTCTTTTACTGATGATGGTAAATGAAAAATCAATTCTCCAAAATTCATTTTTTATTTCTAGTCTGACGCGACACTTGAGCGCGTTTCGTAAAACTTATTACATTTTCAAAGACTTCAGTTTATCCACACACAACTTTATGACTGAAACAGCATTTTGGCTCTTATACCTGCATTTTGGGTGAGGTGATGTAATACAATAGTGGGGTGAAAAAACGAACTTTCAACAACTTTTTCGGTCATATTTAATAACATATATACATATATATATATATATATATATATATATATATATATATATATATATATATATATATATATATATATATATATATATAATTATATATCATTTAATGTTGTTGTTGTTTAAGATTCGCTACTTGGAACAAAAAGTTCCAAGTAGCACGGGCTATGGTGAGCCCGTACTGGACTTACCTGGCACAGGAGAGGATATCATTTAAACAGCTTTTAACTTGAATACCCGCATTTGGGTGAGGTGATATGTTACAACAGTTTTGGATGAGGTGAACAAACCTTTCAACACAAGACAGAACAAGGTTCAATAGGTATAGATGAAAGGGAAGAATGGAAGTAACTTCAAAGGGCCTATTGGCCCATATTTCTTGATGCTTCTATATTGGAGCGAAGTCTTGAAGTGGGTAGAATATAGTTGTGCATTATTTGGCTGTTCATTGCAGGAGTTGACTTCTTGATGTGTAGTGCCTCGCAGATATCAAGCCGCCTGCTATCGCTGTATCTATCGATGATTTCTGTGTTGTTTGTTAAGACTTCTCTGGTGATGGTCTGGTTGTGGGAAGAGATTATATGTTCCTTGATAGAGCCCTGTTGCTTATGCATCGTTAATCGCCTGGAAAGAGATGTTGTTGTCTTGCCTATATATTGAGTTCTTTGAGGCTTACAGTCCCCAAGTGGGCATTTGAAGGCATAGACGACGTTGGTCTCTTTTAAAGCGTTCTGCTTTGTGTCTGGAGAGTTTCTCATGAGTAGGTTGGCCGTTTTTTTTTGTTTTATAGTAAATCGTCAATCGCATCTTCTGATTTTTGTCTGTAGGGATAACGTTCCTATTAACAATATCTCTCAGGACCCTTTCCTCTGTTTTATGAGCTGTGGAAAAGAAGTTCCTGTAAAATAGTGTAATAGGGGGTACAGGTGTTGTGTTAGTTGTCTCTTCAGAGGTTGCATGGCGTTTCACCTTCCTTCTTATGATGTCTTCAACGAAACCATTGGAGAAGCCGTTGTTGACACGGACCTGCCTTACCCTACAGAGTTCTTCATCGACTTGCTTCCATCCTGAGCTGTGGCTGAGAGCACGGTCGACATAAGCGTTAACAACACTCCTCTTGTACCTGTCTGGGCAGTCACTGTTGGCATTGAGGCATATTCCTATGTTTGTTTCCTTAGTGTAGACTGCAGTATGGAAACTTCCGCTCCTCTCCATGACTGTTACATCTAGAAAGGGCAGTTTCCCATCCTTCTCCATCTCGTAAGTGAAACGCAACACAGAATTCCACTCAGATGCCTCCTTCAGCTCCTGCAGATGTCTGACTTCAGGTACCTGTGTAAAAATGTCGTCAACATACCTGCAGTATATGGCCGGTTTCAAGTTCATGTCGACTAAGACCTTTTGTTCGATAGTACCCATCGAACGTTTGCGAACTTCTACATGGGTACCATCGAACAAAAGGTCTTAGTCGACATGAACTTCAAACCGGCCATATACTGCAGGTATGTTGACGACATTTTTACACAGATACCTGATGTCAGACATCTGCAGGATCTGAAGGAGGCATTTGAGCAGAATTCTGTGTTGCGTTTCACTTACGAGATGGAGAAGGATGAGAAGCTGCCCATTCTAGATGTAACAGTCATGGAGAGGAGTGGAGGTTTCCATATAAAATATTATATATATATAATTATATATATATATATATATATATATATATATATATATATATATAGATATATATATATATATATATATATATATATATATATAGGAAGTGGTTCATATAGCCTCGGCTATCACTTCCTTATGTCCGGTCGTGATGGTCAAGTGGTTTAAGGCGTCCCTGTACATACCAGTTGCGTTGCTCCTGGGAGTATGGGTTCGAGTCACTTCTGGGGTGTGAGTTTTCAGTTATATATACATATATATATATATATATATATAAATATAAATATAATATATATATATATATATATATATATATATATATATATATATATATATATATATATATATATATATAAATATATATATATATATATATATATATATATATATATATATATATATATATATATATATATAATATATATATATATATATATATATATATATATATTGTCGGGGTTTCACGGTGTTCTTCTGTGAAGGGTTAAAGCAAAGGTAGACTGGATCTCCTTTCCAGGTGGTTGCTCCGACAATAACCCTTACTCACCGTCGTTGGCTGGTCTTCCCTCGATCCTCTAGGCTCCACTGCTGGCCTCGGAGAGTACCCCAGTCGGTCTCACAACCGGCCTTTAAATTGCAAGATGAGTGGGGGCACAGATCGTTCCCTCAATCTGTGGCCCGCCCGACACCGAACTCTTACACAGCCTTCAAGGTCGCCAACTGGTTTTCAGGTGTCCAGTAACACGGCAGTGGTCAGGTGTAATTGTGGCAAGAGCAAATTCCAGTAATATGGTATCAGGCAGGTCACTCTGCTTTACTTCATTACACGGTCACAAGATAAATGGAGGGGATGATATCAAACACCAAAGAGTTTTGGTATTTTACTTAAAAGACAACGAGAAATATATATATGCATCAATGTATCAGGAATAATATATGACAACTGCTCAATTCATAGCAGAATAATCTGAAGCGCACCGATATGGCAACATCCGGCAGCGCCACGCGTCACCTGTCAGATCTCACCTGACCGGGACCCTCGCGATCGTGGGAACAGACTAGTACTTGTTTTCTAATTCTGTCACGATCCCCGTTTATTTAACTTTTTCCAAAACACTGTATTCAACATTCACATGGCTTACTTATGATTTCACTGGCCTCACGATCAACATCTTATTCACAATACTCACACAGTGACTTTCCACCGTACCAAAAGATTACTCTATTCTTAATAATATTTACTGTGAATGCACTCGCTTGATCACTGAACTTTTCTTTATATCTATACTTTCTCTCACAGAGATATCACTGGCAATCACTTCACGTATATGATATTATTCAGTACACAGTCATGTCATATATATCAGTAATCAAATTTCAGGCATATATATATATATATACATCATGAAGATCAATACACAGGCATTTATATCAATAGATCATAGAGATCAACACACAGGCATTTATATCGATAGATTACAGAGATCAATCCACAGGCATTTATATCAATAGATTATAGAGATCAATCCACAGGCATTTATATCAATAGATCATAGAGATCAACACACCAATATCTGGTTTACTACCAATATATATAATAATAATACTCACTGGAAATAATAATAGTCACAGCAAATTCTTTGATGAATCTTGGTGCTTGCACACACCCACACATAGATATATATGTAAACTGATACTGTGAGCGCTCTGGGCAGGCTCACCACACACTGTGCTCTCTGTGACTTAAACTCAAGTGAGACTTGCTCACGACATATAAAATATCCTGACAAGAAAATATATAGCTAACTAAAGGGGAAATGGGAGGGTAACTGTAAACACCTACTTCACCTATCCTAGGATGACAGTTGGGTTGTAGCTCCTGGTCCAGGCTCTCGCCTCGTTCACCATCCAGAAACACAAGCCCACGCCTTAGGATGTCGCGTCTCGCCGCTTCTGTACACAGCAGGTCCGTGCTCCTTCCTCTACAGTACGTCGCAGGGTTGAAGTCGGTCTCCTGGCCGTCAACTTTCCTCCCAACTACGGCAGCCAGCCTACGTCTCGGCGGTCGTCGCACGTTTCCCAATTAGTCCTTGTCACTGTACTCCCAGAGGAACTGCCTCTCACCACTACGAAGTCACTGTGAAGTTACCAGCCGTCCCAGACGATGCTGCTTAAGCTCCACACGCACAGCACCCGACTTCAGAGCACTTGAAGCTCACTTCACTGTCAATTCCCTCGTCGTCTAGATATATCGCTAGGTATTTGGGAAGACTTCTCGACGTGCTTGCATCCAACTGTTGACTCGTAGGGTTCCACGAAGGTGGGGTTACTGTCAAACTTGACAGGATCGTCGATCACACGTTCAACCTGGTTGACAAGGCTGTCAACCCGGTTCACTCACGGTGGGTGGCCCGGCCACTAAGCTGTCTCTTATACTGGTGAACTGCCAACGACGACACACGTCGATGCCCGGCCCACTTCTTGCAACGCACCTGTCCCTGAGCACTTGTTGCTCAATATTCTGTCAATTCCTTATCTGAGCCACATCTGGGTTGCAGGAAGACCTCACAGAGTGCGTGCCAACAACTGGAGACGCTTACATCCACCGGAGTTCGGTAAATCCGTCACTCTGACAGGATGACCGATCGCGCGTCCTACCTCTCGGACGTGTCGTGAAAGACTGATATCGCCACGGCGCCAACACGGCCGGACCCCCCATGCCTATGTGACGTCACTTTTCCCAAAGTTGGTTTTCATTGGCTCCCAGTGCCACGTCGCTGACGGTGACCAATCTGGCGCCACTGACGTCACACAGTTTTGGCGGGAGAACAGACTCGCCAGCGCCATATTGGCTCCCTAAAGGGCCTATCCCACAGGCCAAAATACTATATTTTCGCAAATTTCTCGGCTCATCGAGAATACTGTTCTCTCCCACATATGTTCAATTGATGCCTGCAATGTAGAGAACGCTCGGGAATAGTGGACATGACTCTTACAGCAGGCGTGGGAGAATTAGAAGGGTGGGAACACCGTCACATACCCCTCCCCTTAAAATAAGAGTCATGTCTGGTTAGTGCATGCGGGACAACGCATCTGCGACTACGTTGTCCTTTCCACTAAAAATCTTGGCTTCCAGCCAGTATTGCAGCCGCCAATGTGTGACACTCCTCATGTGTCTGCAGACCGTCTTCAAGGTCATCCTGGGCGTCCACTGCTTACCTATTACGACCGAGGGCTCCACACCTCACGTCCGTTCACCAGCTGGAACTGTGAGAAGTTTAACGGTTCTGCCACTGCTTTGCAAATGGCCAACAAAACAGGGCCCGCTGTCTCTTCCCACTCGTCTTCCTGCTCTACGCAGAACATTCTCAGAGCTGTCTCTGAGGTGGAGTGGAGTCTTCCGACCGCCCCCTTCGACTGCGATCGGTAGGGCGACGACCGAATCTGCATCACTCCCCGATTTATCACTGTTCGTCTGACACACTCAGACCGGAATATATTTCCACTGTCAGCCTGATTTTCCCTGGGCCTCCTCACCCAAGAGAAAAGATGTTGTAGTTGCCCAGCCACTTCTCTCGACGTTGAACGTCGCATCGTGGTCACCCTAGGTGACCCGCAGAGTCAACAGCGTGCAACGGACTCAACACTGCCGCTCTGCACTTGGCTGGCAACGCTACTTGATCTCTCGTACCTGGAGAGGCTTTTCCGACCTCCATCCTTACAGGTTTACACTGTCTTATTAATATGCCTTCTTGCCTGTTAAAGTGAGTAGCTTTCTCGGGACCAATACGTCCTTCTTTGGCCTTACAAATCAACTTGGGATTCTGCCTGCTGCACTTCCTCGAGACGAGTGCGGTCCACCCCGAGAGAACTGGTGAGGGTCACCTGTACCTCACCTTCTGGGCTGCCTTCGCCCTCCACTCGCTCTCCGGGTTCCATGACGAGGTGATCCATTCCCAGGCCGTCGGACGTCTCCTCGTCGGCCTTATCAGATCCACGCCCTCCTCGTCCGTCGCACTGCCTCGGCTTACAGCACAGACAGGGAACGCCTCCATGGCGATTCCTTTCTCGTCCCCACAGGCGTCGAACACTTCGCCTTTCTTCTCGAAGTGCTCCAAGCACTCCTCGTCCTTCACGAGGTTCGGTAGGACACGTCCTCCACATGCGTCATTTCCCAAAATGACCTGTGCCTCCCTCGTGGGCATCGTCGCACAGACCCCCACTACTAGGGTTTGGCATCCATAAACCGAACTCAGGGTTACCTGGTGTAGGGGCATCTGCACTGGGCCTCCACAGTGGTCACACTTGCCTCACCTACACAGGTATTCTCGTGACACTCAGGGAAAAGGGTTCTGCTCACCAGGGTAAATTCCGCCCCAGTATCTCTCAGCATCATTACCGGGATGGGTCTGCGTCCCCCACCCTTACAGTTCCCTCACGCACGAATGGGTTAGCCTCCTTCTTCCTACGTACGGGTCCATCCCGCACTCCTTCGGCTAACTGGTCCTCTACCCGCACAAAAGCAACGTAACCCCGCTGCTTAGGACGTCTGCATTCGCGCGCCATGTGTCCTATTAACCCGCAGTTGAAACAACGGATCCTTCTTCTTCCGCGGACTCCTCTTGCGCCTTCCAAAGACTCGTGCTCAGCATCTCCGGCCGTGACGATAACAAGATCTCTTGAGCTCTCCCTCGGTGACTTCTTCGGCGGTTCCACAGCACTCTTCTGTCCTCTGCTTCTCTCCATTTGAGGGGTAGGACTTAGGATAACTCGGTCCTGTCCTCCAACCGTCCGACCTTCTATTACCCTCCCATAACTGGAGAATGCGGGCGGTCGGTGCTGTCCCTCTCGACATGGACGTAACTTCCTCTAGCATGTCTGCTCGATCGGCTGCGGCTCTCGGGTCCTTGATGTCCGCCTTCCTTTACTCTCACCCTAATCTCGGGAGAGAGCACGGACATGAATTTTTCCATGACCATTAGCCTCTTGATCTGTTCAGCCGATCTTGCTCCTTCCTGACTCCAGCCATTTCAAGAATTTCCTTTCCATGTCCCTCGCCGTCTCCGCATACGATTTTCCTGGCGATCGGGTACATTCTCTAAACCTTTTCCTATAGCACTCCGGCGTCAGCTTGAACGAATGGAGCACGGCCCGTTTTAACTGCATCATAGTTGGTACATTCCTGGAGATCGAGCATGTTGTAAGCTTCACGAGCTTCACCAGTGAGCCTTCCTTGAACTAGCTCCGCCCACTCTGCCCTCGGCCACTTCTTCAACGTAGCGACCCTTTCAAAGTGCTCGAAGAAACCCTCAGCCTCATTAGGCACGAAGACGGGCAAATCCCTCTCTCTCACTCGGCGTCGTCTTCCTGCTGTTGTGGTGGGGCAGTTGGAACTAGTCCTAGCTCAGCTCGCTCAGCTCAATCTCCTTGTTCGCTTCAACCTCCTGCAGCTTCGTCCTAGCGTCTATTCGCGCTCCTTCAGCTGTGCCTCTCGTTCTTCTCCTGCGCAGCTGTGCTTGTGCCTCTCGTTCTTCTCGTTGCTGCTGTGCCTCTCGTTCTTCTCGTTGCGCTGTG
>WNGS01146296.1:106781-119804 GCA_020271785.1 Procambarus virginalis | reverse complement strand
CCAGTGCCTCACACCCAGTGCCTCACTTGTAGTGCTTCACTTCCAGTGACTCACCTCTAGTGCCTCATTTCTTGAGCCTCACTTCCAGGGCCTCCCTTCTAGTGCCGCACATCTAGTACCCCAAATTCTAGTACTCACTCACATTGCCTCACGTCTAGTGCCTCACTTCTAGAACCTCACTTCTAGTATTTCACTTTCAGTGCCTCACTTCCAGTGCCTCACTTCCAGGGCCTCACTTCCAGTGCCTCACTTTTAGTGCCTCACTTCTAGTGCCTCATTTCCAGTGCCTCACACCCAGTGTCTCACTTCTAGTACCTCACTTCTAGGGCTTCACTTCCAGTGCTTCCCTTCCAGTGCCTCACTTCTAATACCTCTCTTCTGGTATCTCACTTTCAGTATCTCACTTCTAGTACTTCAATTCTAGTGCCTATTTTTAAGTGCCTCACTTCTAGTACCTCACTTTTAGTACCTCATTTCCAGAGACTCAATTCTAGTGCCATACTTCTGGTACCTCACCTCTAGTGCCTCAATTCTAGTGCCTCGCTTTCAGGGCCTCACTTCAAGTGCCTCACTTCTTGTGCTTTACTTCTAGTACCTCTCTTCCAGTGCCTCACTTCCAGTGTCTCATTTCTAGTGCCTCACTTCCAGTGCTTCATTTCTAGTGCCTCACTTCTAGTGCCTCACTTCCAGTGCCTCACTTCTAATGCCTCACTTCCAGTGTCTCATTTCTAGTGCCTCACTTCCAGTGCCTCACTTCCAGTGCCTCACTCTAGTACCTCACCCTAGTGCCTCACTTCTAGCACCTCACTTCTAGTGCCTCACTTCTAGTCTCACTTCTAGTACCTCACTTCTAGTACCTCACTTCTAGTACCTCACTTATAGTACCTCACTTATAGTACCTCACTTCTAGTACCTCATTCTAGTACCTCACTTCTAGTGCCTCATTTCTAGTGACTCACTACTAGTGCCTCACTTCCAGTGACTCACTTCTAGTGCCTCACTTCCAGTGACTCACTTCTAGTGTATCACTTCCAGTACTCACTTCTAGTGCCTCACTTCCAGTACCTCACTTCTAGTGCCTCACTTCACTCATTCTATTGCCTCACTTCCAATGCCACACTTCTAGTGTCTCACTTCTAGTACCTCACTTCCAGTACCTCACTTGCAGTGCCTCACCTCTAGGACCTCACTTCTAGCTCCTCACTTGCAGTGCTTCACTTCCAGTGCCTCACCTCTAGTGCCTCACTTCCAGTGCCTCACTTGCAGTGCCTCACTTCCTAGGCCTCACTGGGAATAAAAAGTATTTGAGCAACCATAACAATTGGTATCGTGAGTGTCTGACATCTTACCACTGGTGCCGGCCTGGTAATGTGCCGCCAGGCGGAAGAAGGCTTCTGATGTTGGTGTAACGAACAAGTTACTGCCGTGTGCCTGGCAGAAGGCGCGGGCGTCGTCGAAGGTGTAGAGAGCGTTCACCTGCAGCAGCTTCCCGAGGTCCTCCAGGCCACCCACTAACCCAAAAACCGCTACTTGGCACTGCAAAGTACACCACAACAAATTAATTGTCTGTCTTCAGAAGGAATCTTTTGTAGGCAGTGTGTCCTGAACAATAATATTAACTGTAATTCATAATTTTTATTGGACAAATTATTTTATTCAACGTATAATTATTCAACAATAATTTTTGTATAATTATTATTATTATCAAATCAACATGAGCCTTGATGAGGGTTCGAACCTATACCCTGGGTGTTCCCAGCCAAACTCTAGTCGACTGCACCACGACATGGTCAAAAGATTCTTTTGACCATGTCGTGGTACAGTCGACTAGAGCGCGCCTGGGAACACCCAGCACATAGGTTCGACTCCTCATCAAGGCTTTTGTGGACTTGTTCATTGATATATCATTTTAATGTGATTTCTCTGTGTATTATTATTATTACAAAAAGAAATCCCATTAACGTAATGTATCAATGAGAAAATCAGTAGAAGCCGTGAACAAGATTCGAACCTATACTCTGGGTAATCCCAAGCACAGGCACTAGACCACTACCCCACGACATGATCAAAAGCAATGCAACTCGAATTCAACTGAATCCTCTAGGAGTACTGAGGCTTCCACTTGAAGCCTAATCAGGGGTTTCATGCATTGCCTCCGTGTGCTCTGGTCACAGTCTAGCAGCTCTACCTCCAACGCTGCTCCCTCCGTGTGCTCTGGTCACAGTCTAGCAGCTCTACCTCCAACGCTGCTCCCTCCGTGTGCTCTGGTCACAGTCTAGCAGCTCTACCTCCAACGCTGCTCCCTCCGTGTGCTCTGGTCACAGTCTAGCAGCTCTACCTCCAACGCTGCTCCCTCCGTGTGCTCTGGTCACAGTCTAGCAGCTCTACCTCCAACGCTGCTCCCTCCGTGTGCTCTGGTCACAGTCTAGCAGCTCTACCTCCAACGCTGCTCCCTCCGTGTGCTCTGGTCACAGTCTAGCAGCTCTACCTCCAACGCTGCTCCCTCCGTGTGCTCTGGTCACAGTCTAGCAGCTCTACCTCCAACGCTGCTCCCCCCGTGTGCTCTGGTCACAGTCTAGCAGCTCTACCTCCAACGCTGCTCTTCAAGTGCACAAAGAAGTCACATTAATGAGATGACTCAGTGAGAACATCCGCTGGAACCACGAGAAGGCTTCGAACCTGTGTTCCGGGTACTTACAAGCAAACTTCAGGTGGAAACCTCTAATCCAAGAAGATTCACTTGAAACCCAGGTATCATTGCAAATTAACATCTCGTGGTGCAGTGGTCTAAGGTGTCATCTTAAATATCATTATTTTTTATTATATCATTATCATCACCATTATTACTTACGTGAGTAATGGTAATGGGATTAAAATGTTCGAACTTCAAGTCAGTAAATAGGATCAGGAGGGTGAGTATTTAACCCGTACTGGAATCGACACTGAGCAACAATAGGATCAGGATAGTGAGTATTGTTATGACCCAGGTAGCCTGGTGAAGTGAGTCTACCAGGTGAGAGTTATTTTGCACACCTGACCAGAGATTAAGATGTCAGAGGAAGGAAATTTATTAAGTAAACTGAGGTGCAGTTCCCTCAGCCTTTCCTCGTAACTCATACCTCTAGTTCTGGGACGAGCCTTGTGCATACCTCTGAACTTTTTCCACTGAACGTGGTATACAAGGTTCTGAAAGATTTCTTATGCAGGTTTCTGATGAGAGTTCTGTTGTTAGCCAGCCTCGCCTACGCTGCGGATGTATTCTTTAGATGAGGGCTTGAGGAGACAGGTTTGGTGTGATATCAACTTCTAATCTTTCTCTCTGTCCGTTTCGTGAAAGACTTCATCTCCCATTCGGTATCCAGTGTCTGGCCTTCAATTTCCTCCCCCTAGTTTCATTACCTAACATTTACTTGGGTTGAACTTTAGTGGTCCTTTGTTTGACCATTCCTTCAGTTTGTCTAGGTCATCTTGTAGCCTCATACTATCTTCCTATGTCTTAATCCTCCTAATATTTTTTCCATCATCTGCAAACATTGAGAGGAACGAGTCTATTCCCTCTGGGAGATCATTTACATATGTCAGGACCCTAAGGTGATATTCCTCGAATAGAGGAAAGTAAGCAGGTGTTTCCTTGTGTGATGTACCTACCTGATTTTGAGGACCCAGACAGATGTTCTTAGTGGTGTGCCTCAGGAAGTAGAACAGAGAATCGTACAGACCCTCGGTAAAAAGCCAGTGGTACACTCCTTAGCAAGTCCGAATAAATGAAGATCAGAATCAGTCTAACGCACCAAATCTTCTAGTCTGAGCATGAACAGGGCCTCCAATAACTGGAGGAAACAAAGAAGCACTACTCCACAAGGCTAACAGCAACAGAATAGATCAAGGCAGCAAAACGAATATACCTGCTATTGCCTCCAAGACCTCCCAAGCAGAAATGATGATCCCTACATCATCAAATGCCCCAGTAGCTGGATGTAGCAAAGACGCTTCAACCCAACCAAGAGTCTCCTCCCCCACGAAGAAAAAAGTCTCCACTCGAGTCAAGAAGACACAAGCCGTCGGGAAAATCAGTACTGTAAAAACCATGGACTCAATGATTCCACTATAATGGAAAAATGGACAATCTCAAAATAATACAATGGAATATTCAAGGATTCAAAAACAAAACACAAACACTCAGAGCAGTGCTTCTCAAGGATAGCATTGATATTTTTCTACTTCAAGAAATTTTTCTACTGAAAGAAATATCAATATCCCAGGATATCAAGGTTTCCACTGCCCTATGGCACAAGGTGGCACCAGAGGCATTTCAATTCTAGTAAGAAATCATATCAATGCCACGGCAATCACAGACCTGCCCAACTGTGGCGAGAACGTCGAAATTATGGGAGTTAAGCTCACTATGAGGAACTCAATGCTCTCCATCTTCAATGTATACAAGAGCCATAGAGAACGCGATTATGGATCTCTCAGCAATCTTTGAAATAGCAGTCACTACACCTACTATCATCTCTGGCGACTTCAACGCTCATAGTGAATTACTACTTGATTCACCAAGAACCGACGCCAACGGAAGACATATTGAACACCTTTTGGATGAAGTTCCAGAAATCAGTTTGCTTAACTCGACGGAATCAACCTGGAGGAAAATGGGGGAAAGCTGGATCTCACGTTTGTTTCCACCAGTATTTATGAGTTGTGTCATTGGTCAGTGGATCATGTTTTGACTAGTGACCACTTTGCTACAAAAACAGTTATTAATACAGCACTACCTCCTAGACCTCCAGCTCCCGAGCCCGGATGGGACTTTATCAAAGCAGATTGGACGAAGTTTCAAGAAGCTCTCGAAACTTGGCATCAAAACTACATTCCTTCTGAAAACACCGAAGAAATGGAAAAAGATTTAGTAAATGCAATACATAGAGCAGCAAGTCACGCCATCCCCAAGAGGAAAACAATTACCCAACAACACAAGGACCATTGGTATTACTGTGATAGGATCAAAGAACTACATAACAGAATAAATCGTGCACGAAAGAATTTCAGAAGAGATAGAACCGAAGCTATTCTAGGACTTCTTAGAGCCGTCCGAGATCATGTGCACGAAGAAACAGCAAAAATCAGAGAAGAAAAATGGCTCGAGTGGTGTGCCAAGCTAAATCAGCATACATCCTTGGGTGACATCTGGAGGCAGATCAACAAGGCCAAAGGAAAATCGCCTCCTGCTCCGCCGCACCATGTTCATCCAGAGCAAGAAGCAGAAAGGCTAGCAAATCTATTTGCTTCAAGAGCCAGTTCCACTCAACTTCCTCAAGCAACTCTGACTCACCAACAAAGACTTCAAGCAGCAAGATGGAAAAAAAATGATGCTTTAGCCTTACCTGACGAACTAGACCAACCTTTCAATCTGAAAGAACTCAGAAGTACTACAAAGGAAACTAAAAATACAGCTCCAGGCGAGGACAAAATCATTTACGACATGCTAGCCAAGCTAGAAGAAAAGGGTGAAGAAGCCTTCTTGAATCTCATCAACAGAGTATGTCTTCAACGAAACCATTGGAGAAGCCGTTGTTGACTAGGACCTGCCTTACCCTACAGAGTTCTTCATCGACTTCCATCCTGAGCTGTGGCTGAGAGCACGGTCGACATAAGTAGGCCGACACCTGGAACCTGACCAACCCATCTCTAGGGAAAGAATCAACGAGAAACAGGTAAGGCTTAGCTTGGAAAGGTCAAAGAGGATTAAGCGGTCAGAGAATAAGGATGAAAGATTAAAGAAAAGCCTCATGAACACACAATATATGAATATAAAATTGTAATGAGACATTGTAAGCTTCTTTATCAGAGTTTTTTCTTAAACTGTTGTGCAATATTATAACTTAAAAATGGATCAAGTTTGTACATACCAGTACTAACATTAAGAAGATTTGGACACTGACTGATTAAAGCAGACTCAATCAAATTCCGTTACACGAAATCACCACAATTGGTAATGCTTTTCGCCCCATTCCAGTTAATATTGTGATCGTATAAACATGTGTGCAAATACAAGGCATTAGACATTTGGGCAGTTCTAATACTATAAGCATGTTGTGACAACCGCAATTGTAAGGACTTTCCTGTTTGTCCAAGGTATACAAAATCACAATCATTGCAAGGAATCGAATACACGCAACCTGCTGTATCAGGGGAATTTTTTATTAAATTGGATTTGATCGTACTATTAGTGAACACCAAATTTATATTAAGTTTCTTAAAAATCGGAGACAATTTTTCAAGTCCACTCGCATAAGGTACCACCAATGAGTTAATAATTTCTGGTTTCGCCTTGGGGACGTGATTATAAAACATACGCTTGGCTTTTTCAAACGAGAAATCCAAAAACCTCTTAGGATATTGTAAACTCTTCCCAATTACATATATTATAGCAATCTCTTCATAAAAAAACTCTGGCCTGCATACCCTTAAAGCTCATAGAAACAACTAGTGATTCCCACCAGCCTACGGCCCGATATTCTACACCTGGCCCACGGAGCACTTTCTCACTATGGTTTTAACAAAACCTACCACGGAATCAGACAAGACTACTACTGGCCAGGCATGGTTAAAGACGTCAAACAATACGTACAACAGTGTCATACATGTCAGATGGCAGGTAAACCAAACATCTCTATCCCCAAGGCGCCATTGACTCGTATCCAGATGCCTGCGGAACCTTTCCACAGACTCATCATAGACTGTGTTGGTCCTTTACCCCGGACCAGCTCTGGCAACGCCTATATACTAACCATCCTGTGTCCTGCCACCAGATTCCCCATAGCAGTTCCAGTAAAGAACATTACGGCTGCTACTGTGGTGAAACAACTATTGAAGATCTTTACCCAGTATGGATTTCCATACTGACTCAGGATGAAGACTCATTACGACCAAAGCAGCAAAATAAGGAAATTTAAACCAGGAGACTTCGTGTTGGCATATTTTCCTATCCCAGGTTCTCCATTGCAAAACAAGTTTTCAGGACCATACCGTATCAAGGAGTGCAAAAACAACCACAACTACGTTCTTAAGACTCCAGGTAGGCGGCGGAAGGCCCAGTTGTGCCACGTCAATCTTCTGAAGCAGTATCAAGGTAATCTCCCCACTGTGTTGGTATCAGTATCCACATTTAAAGGTCCATACCTCCACAGTGAGACCTTCCCTGCTTCTCCTCCCGAAAGCACTAACACTGAGTCAGTGCCTTCCAACTCGGAAATCCTAACTGATCTTCATACCAATTTACAAGACTATAATAGTGCTTCTTTGCTTCTTTGTTCTAATCCTATTCTCGCCTCGCCAGATATCACGAAGCCTTTCATCCTCCATGTCGACGCCAGTGGTACCGGCATCGGGAGTGTCCTGATGCAACAACGAGGCGAGGAGGTTCTACCTGTTAGCTACTACAGCTACAAGTTAAAACCACACCAGAAGAATTACAGCACTATCGAAAAGGAGCTACTCTCCATCGTCCTGAATTTACAGCACTTTGCTTCGTACCTACAAGGTGCTCGGTCTACCACCATCTACTCGGACCACAATCCCCTAAGCTTCTTGCAGCAAGCCCAATTCAACAATCAACGACTTCTACGATGGGCTTTATATCTGCAGAATTTCAACCTGGAGATCTTCTACATCAAGGGTTCTGACAACATAGCAGACGCCCTCTCCAGAGTCTATGAGGTAGAGGCAGCTCCACCTACCACTCTACCATCAGAAGAAGTAACTTGACCCGTAAGAGCAGGCTTCGGGGGAGAGTTGTGACGATAATCTCTTTCAAGAGAGATTGAGCCTGCTCTTCCCTATATAAAGTTACTTATATATATACAAGAATAAGATGCTACCTTCAAGATACGTCTACCAGTAGCACAAGACGTTTTGACCAGGAGGCAAAACGTACCCCCAACTCCACACTCCCATGCCGGCTCGCCACCCGTCGCCAACCAGCAAACTACCATTCCAGCCTGCCTGCTTCTGATTGGTGACCTGCTGACTGCACACCTGCACCTCTGCACCTCAGCGCCCTCTACCTGAGTCGATGTCTGGGCTTGATCCAGCCATTGAAGTCAGAATATCCTTGTGCTCTCAAGCTGTGAACAACCAACTGATACACGTCCTGTTTATTGGTGGAGGTTCTCAGCTAGCGCCCATATTCTCAGCACCTTTATTGCATTTTTGTCTTTATATTATTCCTAGAGTAAATTATCCCTATTCTTCATTTTTATGTTATATTTTTTTACTTGTTTGTTTGCACTGTGCATAGCCAAGGGATTGTCTTTGTTATTGATTTATTTTCCAGTTAATTATAGTTTCATTGTTCATACTATGTGTTTTGCGTGCCTTCCCTTACTTTACCACAGACAACAGCCAAGCAGTGTCTTTTTTTTTTGTAAATGTGACAGGCATTGACACCAGCCATTAGGAGGACTGCCGAACATCTACACTCCTACATTTTCCCGACACAATATAAATATATCTAGGCATGGCACATGTCGCACCTGACACACAGCCTCTTTCCAGCCGAGAAGATGAACTCCCAAGAAGAAACTGTCAAGTGTGTGACAGACGGTATCGTCTCAATGGAGAAGGAACTGTCTGCTATCATTATGTCAATTCAGGTGGTTGTCTAGGGTCTAGGCGCCCACCCCGGGGCAGTGACGATGGACAACCTGCTACAGGAGCGAGGAACAATACCTCACTCAACCTCATTTCAGCAGATAATCTGCTTGAAGCAGTCAAAGCGACGTCCACCAGGACCTTGCCCCACATCCCCAAGGCTGCCCGTCACGAAGCAGCAGCCAAACTCACCAGTCTGCTGTCAAAGGTCAACAATGCTCCCAGAACCACAGGATCGTGGCACAATCTCCTTCTATTTGGGAATGCATGCTTAGCATTACCGCCCAGGAGAGACAAGTCATTAGCAACCTCTGTAATCAGGGCACTTAATGAATTCCCCAGAGCAGACAACCTGGTCCGCCTCCCCCCTCGTGCCAAGAACACCAGCAGCAGGACGACCAACAATAACTCACTTGAGAACCACAAAATGAGAGCACAGATCACCAGGAAAATAGAAGAAGGCAATACCACAGGTGCCATCAGAATCATGAGCAGCGATGACACTATTGCCCCCAGGAACGCCACGACAGCAGAGGTTCTTCAAGACAAACACCCACCCAGAGCCCCCGACAGCAGCAGGGATCCCCAGGAAAACAATGTTGGAATAGAACCCTTGACTGTTCGAGAATCTGAGGTGTACAAAGCAGCCTTGTCTTTCCCAACAGGTTCAGCAGGGGGCTTTACAGGCCTAAGACCCCCAGCACATCAAACAAATGCTGAATCCGGTGCTTGGAGACGCTGCAAAGGACCTTCTAGTGGAACTTACCAGATTCTCCAACATGTGTTTGGCTGGCGGCATCCCTGAGGATATCAGGCCTGTCTTTTATGGAGCAGCACTCTGTGCTCTAAAGAAGAAGGATAGGGGAATCAGGCCCATTGCCGTTGGTAACACCCTCTGACGCCTCGTAGCTAAGGCTGCAGTGAGATCTATCAGGCAGGAAGCAGCCACCTTGCTGAATCCTCATCAGCTCGGGTTTGAATCGCCTCTGCTCCGCCGCACTATGTTCATCCAGAGCAAGAAGCAAAAGGCTACAAATCTATTTGCTTCAAGAGCCAGTCCACTCAACTTCCTCAAGCACTCTGACTCACCAACAAAGACTTCAAGCAGCAAGATGGAAAAAAAAGATGCTTTAGACTTACCTGACGAACTAGACCAACCTTTCAATCTGAAAGAACTCAGAAGTACTACAAAGGAAACTAAAAATACGCTCCAGGCAGGACAAAATCATTTACGACATGCTAGCCAAGCTAGAAGAAAGGGGGAAGAAGCCTTCTTGAATCTCATCAACAGAGGTATGTCTTCAACAAACCATTGGAGAAGCCGTGTTGACTAGGACCTGCCTTACCCTACAGATTCTTCATCGACTTCCATCCTGAGCTGTGGCTGAGAGCACGGTCGACATAAGTAGGCCGACACCTGGAACCTGACCAACCCATCTCTAGGGAAAGAATCAATGAGAAACAGGTAAGGCTTAGCTTGGAAAGGTCAAAGAGGATTAAGCGGTCAGAGAATAAGGATGAAAGATTAAGAAAAGCCTCATGACACACAATATATGAATATAAAATTGTAATGAGACATTGTAAGCTTCTTTATCAGAGTTTTTTTCAAACTGTTGTGCAATATTATAACTTAAAAATGGATCAAGTTTGTACATACCAGTACTAACATTAAGAAGATTTGGACACTGACTGAGCCAAGCAGTGTCTTTTTTTTGTGTGACAGGCATTGACACCAGCCATTAGGAGGACTGCCGAACATCTACACTCCTACATTTTCCCGACACAATATAAATATATCTAGGCATGGCACATGTCGCACCTGACACACAGCCTCTTTCCAGCCAAGAAGATGAACTCCCAAGAGGAAACTGTCAAGTGTGTGACAGACGGTATCGTCTCAATGGAGAAGGAACTGTCTGCTATCATTATGTCAATTCAGGTGGTTGTCTAGGGTCGAGGCGCCCACCCCGGGGCAGTGACGATGGACAACCTGCTACAGGAGCGAGGAACAATACCTCACTCAACCTCATTTCAGCAGATAATCTGCTTGAAGCAGTCAAAGCAACGTCCACCAGGACTTTGCCCCACATCCCCAAGGCTGCCCGTCACGAAGCAGTAGCCAAACTCACCAGTCTGCTGTCAAAGGTCAACAATGCTCCCAGAACCACAGGATCGTGGCACAATCTCCTTCTATTTGGGAATGCATGCTTAGCATTACCGCCCAGGAGAGACAAGTCATTAGCAACCTCTGTAATCAGGGCACTTAATGAATTCCCCAGAGCAGACAACCTGGTCCGCCTCCCCCCTCGTGCCAAGAACACCAGCAGCAGGACGACCAACAATAACTCACCTGAGAACCACAAAATGTGAGCACAGATCACCAGGAAAATAGAAGAAGGCAATACCACAGGTGCCATCAGAATCATGAGCAGCGATGACACTATTGCCCCCAGGAACGCCACGACAGCAGAGGTTCTTCAAGACAAACACCCACCCAGAGCCCCCGACAGCAGCAGGGATCCCCAGGAAAACAATGTTGGAATAGAACCCTTGACTGTTCGAGAATCTGAGGTGTACAAAGCAGCCATGTCTTTCCCAACAGGTTCAGCAGGGGGCTTTACAGGCCTAAGACCCCAGCACATCAAACAAATGCTGAACCCGGTGCTTGGAGACGCTGCAAAGGACCTTCTAGTGGAACTTACCAGATTCTCCAACATGTGTTTGGCTGGCGGCATCCCTGAGGATATCAGGCCTGTCTTTTATGGAGCAGCACTCTGTGCTCTAAAGAAGAAGGATAGGGGAATCAGGCCCATTGCCGTTGGTAACACCCTCTGACGCCTCGTAGCTAAGGCTGCAGTGAGATCTATCAGCCAGGAAGCAGCCACCTTGCTGAATCCTCATCAGCTCGGGTTTGAGATTCCCCTAGGTTGTGAAGCTGCAGCACATGCAGCGCGGGCTTACATTGCTGATCTCCCGGACCAGAAGGCACTAGTAAAGCTTGACTTCAAAAATGTTTTCAATCAAGTCAGACGAGACGCTGTCCTCAGGGCTGTACACAACCATTTCCGTCCCCTTTACCCGTTCATCCGATCGTGCTACAGTGGGGACTCTAAGCTTCTTTTTGGGGAGCATGAAATAAACTCCTGTGAAGGTGTTCAATAAGGTGACCCCTTAGCCCCCCTTCTTTTCTGCCTAGCTATCAAAGAGGTCACTGATAGTCTGACAAGTGAGCTAAACATCTGGTACCTGGATGATGGCACTCTCGCTGGAACCCCGGAAACCATTTCGGAGGATATAAGGAAAATCCAGGAGCAGGGAGCAGCCTTAGGCCTCATTCTCAATGCATCAAAATGTGAAATAATCTCCCGCAACCCAGACATCACTGGGCAAATACAAAATGTTCTTCCAGACATTCTCGTTGTCGAGCCACCGGACTGCACTCTCCTGGGTGCCCCCATTGGGCCACGAACAATCGAGGAGGTCCTGGATGCAAAAATCACTGATCTAAAGAGAATGCTGGACAGGATTGACAAGATTGATGCCCATGATGCTCTCTTTCTCCTCACAAGATGCCTATCTCCCTAAGTTGACCTACTTTCTGAGACGTTCTCCATCCTACAGCAGCCCTAAGTTAAACGTGTATGACACCCTCCTGAGGTCCATGCTGGTGAAAGTCCTGAACCTGCCATTGAACGACTCTCAGTGGAAGCAATCAACCCTTCCTGTAAGACTCGGCGGCCTTGGTGTCCGCACAGCCTCCCAAATTGCTCTACCAGCCTTTCTTTCCTCCTCCCACGCATCGCACGACCTCGTTAGAGATATCTTACCTGCAACCCTGAGAGATTCAGCAGGAATACACGATCCTGCTTTCACTGAATGTTCAAATCAGTGGGATGTTCTTGCAACCCCAGCAACCATTATAGAGCCAACAAAACAACACAAACAGTCCGGCTGGGACCACCCTCTAGTGGAAAAAGTAGCTGATGCCATGCTCAGTGCCGCAACATCAGACAAGGAGAAAGCCCGCCTCAGAGCAGTGCCTGCCCCCCATGCAGGAGACTTCCTCCTGGCAGTACCCATGTCAGCAATGGGCACGCGCCTAGATCCAGAATCCCTTCGTGTAGTAGTGGCCCTCCGCCTTAGTGCCCCAATTCACACTGAATACAAGTGTATTTGCAACAGGGTGGAAGCAGACCAATATGGACTGCATGGGTTGCATTGCGGAAGCACAAAGGGCTGGCATGCAAGACACAACGAGGTCAATGACATCATCAAGAGAAGCCTCGTCTCAGCTAGGTGCCCAGCGGAGAGAGAACCTCGCATCCTAGGGGACCAAAACCCGAATTTCCCCGCACTTCACCCTGATAGCAT
>WNGS01146296.1:88850-105570 GCA_020271785.1 Procambarus virginalis | reverse complement strand
ATTCACTTCTAGTTCCTCACTTCTAATGCCTCACTTGTAGTGCCATATTCCAGTGCCTCACACCCAGTGCCTCACTTGTAGTGCTTCACTTCCAGTGACTCACCTCTAGTGCCTCATTTCTTGAGCCTCACTTCCAGGGCCTCCCTTCTAGTGCCGCACATCTAGTACCCCAAATTCTAGTACCTCACTCACATTGCCTCACGTCTAGTGCCTCACTTCTAGAACCTCACTTCTAGTATTTCACTTTCAGTGCCTCACTTCCAGTGCCTCACTTCCAGGGCCTCACTTCCAGTGCCTCACTTTTAGTGCCTCACTTCTAGTGCCTCATTTCCAGTGCCTCACACCCAGTGTCTCACTTCTAGTACCTCACTTCTAGGGCTTCACTTCCAGTGCTTCCCTTCCAGTGCCTCACTTCTAATACCTCTCTTCTGGTATCTCACTTTCAGTATCTCACTTCTAGTACTTCAATTCTAGTGCCTATTTTTAAGTGCCTCACTTCTAGTACCTCACTTTTAGTACCTCATTTCCAGAGACTCAATTCTAGTGCCATACTTCTGGTACCTCACCTCTAGTGCCTCAATTCTAGTGCCTCGCTTTCAGGGCCTCACTTCAAGTGCCTCACTTCTTGTGCTTTACTTCTAGTACCTCTCTTCCAGTGCCTCACTTCCAGTGTCTCATTTCTAGTGCCTCACTTCCAGTGCTTCATTTCTAGTGCCTCACTTCTAGTGCCTCACTTCCAGTGCCTCACTTCTAATGCCTCACTTCCAGTGTCTCATTTCTAGTGCCTCACTTCCAGTGCCTCACTTCCAGTGCCTCTCCTCTAGTACGTCACCCCTAGTGCCTCACTTCTAGCACCTCACTTCTAGTGCCTCACTTCTAGTGTCTTACTTCTAGTACCTCACTTCTAGTACCTCACTTCTAGTACCTCACTTATAGTACCTCACTTATAGTACCTCACTTCTAGTACCTCATTTCTAATGCCTCACTTCTAGTGCCTCACTTCCAGTGACTCACTACTAGTGCCTCACTTCCAGTGACTCACTTCTAGTGCCTCACTTCCAGTACCTCACTTCTAGTGTATCACTTCCAGTACCTCACTTCTAGTGCCTCACTTCCAGTACCTCACTTCTAGTGCCTCACTTCTATTGCATCACTTCCAATGCCACACTTCTAGTGTCTCACTTCTAGGGCCTAACTTCCAGTACCTCACTTGCAGTGCCTCTCTTCCTAGGCCTCACTGGGAATAAAAAGTATTTGAGCAACCATAACAATTGGTATCGTGAGTGTCTGACATCTTACCACTGGTGCCGGCCTGGTAATGTGCCGCCAGGCGGAAGAAGGCTTCTGATGTTGGTGTAACGAACAAGTTACTGTCGTGTGCCTGGCAGAAGGCGCGGGCGTCGTCGAAGGTGTAGAGAGCGTTCACCTGCAGCAGCTCCCCGAGGTCCTCCAGGCCACCCACTACCCTAAAGGAACTGCTACTTGGCACTGCAAAGTACACCACAACAAATTAATTGTCTGTCTTCAGAAGGAATCTTTTGTAGGCAGTGTGTCCTGAACAATAATATTAACTGTAATTCATAATTTTTATTGGACAAATTATTTTATTCAAC
This sequence comes from Procambarus virginalis, assembly GCA_020271785.1. Classification (NCBI taxonomy): domain Eukaryota; kingdom Metazoa; phylum Arthropoda; class Malacostraca; order Decapoda; family Cambaridae; genus Procambarus; species Procambarus virginalis. Next base: position 103,957 of record WNGS01146296.1, on the reverse strand, counting down.
GTATAATTATTCAACAATAATTTTTGTATAATTATTATTATTATCAAATCAACATGAGCCTTGATGAGGGTTCGAACCTATACCCTGGGTGTTCCCAGCCAAACTCTAGTCGACTGCACCACGACATGGTCAAAAGATTCTTTTGACCATGTCGTGGTACAGTCGACTAGAGCGCGCCTGGGAACACCCAGCACATAGGTTCGACTCCTCATCAAGGCTTTTGTGGACTTGTTCATTGATATATCATTTTAATGTGATTTCTCTGTGTATTATTATTATTACAAAAAGAAATCCCATTAACGTAATGTATCAATGAGAAAATCAGTAGAAGCCGTGAACAAGATTCGAACCTATACTCTGGGTAATCCCAAGCACAGGCACTAGACCACTACCCCACGACATGATCAAAAGCAATGCAACTCGAATTCAACTGAATCCTCTAGGAGTACTGAGGCTTCCACTTGAAGCCTAATCAGGGGTTTCATGCATTGCCTCCGTGTGCTCTGGTCACAGTCTAGCAGCTCTACCTCCAACGCTGCTCCCTCCGTGTGCTCTGGTCACAGTCTAGCAGCTCTACCTCCAACGCTGCTCCCTCCGTGTGCTCTGGTCACAGTCTAGCAGCTCTACCTCCAACGCTGCTCCCTCCGTGTGCTCTGGTCACAGTCTAGCAGCTCTACCTCCAACGCTGCTCCCTCCGTGTGCTCTGGTCACAGTCTAGCAGCTCTACCGCCAACGCTGCTCCCTCCGTGTGCTCTGGTCACAGTCTAGCAGCTCTACCTCCAACGCTGCTCCCTCCGTGTGCTCTGGTCACAGTCTAGCAGCTCTACCTCCAACGCTGCTCCCTCCGTGTGCTCTGGTCACAGTCTAGCAGCTCTACCTCCAACGCTGCTCCCTCCGTGTGCTCTGGTCACAGTCTAGCAGCTCTACCTCCAACGCTGCTCCCTCCGTGTGCTCTGGTCACAGTCTAGCAGCTCTACCTCCAACGCTGCTCCCCCGTGTGCTCTGGTCACAGTCTAGCAGCTCTACCTCCAACGCTGCTCTTCAAGTGCACAAAGAAGTCACATTAATGAGATGACTCAGTGAGAACATCCGCTGGAACCACGAGAAGGCTTCGAACCTGTGTTCCGGGTACTTACAAGCAAACTTCAGGTGGAAACCTCTAATCCAAGAAGATTCACTTGAAACCCAGGTATCATTGCAAATTAACATCTCGTGGTGCAGTGGTCTAAGGTGTCATCTTAAATATCATTATTTTTATTATATCATTATCATCATCATTATTACTTTCGTGAGTAATGGGATTAAAAATGTTCGAACTTCAAGTCAGTAAATAGGATCAGGAGGGTGAGTATTTAACCCGTACTGGAATCGACACTGAGCAACAATAGGATCAGGATAGTGAGTATTGTTATGACCCCAGGTAGCCTGGTGAAGTGAGTCTACCAGGTGAGAGTTATTTTGCACACCTGACCAGAGATTAAGATGTCAGAGGAAGGAAATTTATTAAGTANTTCTAGTGCCTCACTTCTAGTGCCTCACTTCTAGTGCCTCACTTCTAGTGCCTCACTTCCAGTGCCTCACTTCTAGTGCCTCACTTCTAGTGCCTCACTACCAGTACCTCACTTTAGTGCCTCACTTCCTGTGCATCTCATCAACTTCCTCACTTCTAATGCCTCTCTTCTATTACTCTATTTCTAGTAACTCACTTCTAGTAACTCACTTCTAGTACCTTACTTCTGGTACCTCACTTCTAGTGCTCACTTCTAGTGCCATACTGCTAGTACCTCACTTAAAGTGTCTAACATCTAGTGCCTCACTTCTAGTACAAGGGGCGCCGGTCGGCCGAGCGGACAGCACGCTGGACTTGTGATCCTGTGGTCCTGGGTTCAATCCCAGGCGCCGGCGAGAAACAATGGGCAGAGTTCTTTCACCCTATGCCCCGTTACCTAGCAGTAAAATAGGTACCTGGGTGTTAGTCAGCTGTCACGGGCTGCTTCCTGGGGGTGGAGGCCTGGTCGAGGACTGGGCCGCGGAGACACTAAAAGCCCCGAAATCATCTCAAGATAACCTCAAGAACCTCACTTCTAGTGCCTCACTGACATTGCTTCAATTTTAGTGCCTCACTTCCATTGCCTCACTTCCAGTGTCTCACATCTAGTGCCTCATTTCTAGTGTCTCACTTCTAATGCCACAATTCTAGTGCCTCACTTCCATTGCCTCACTTCCAGTGTCTCACATCTAGTGCCTCATTTCTAGTGTCTCACTTCTAGTGCCACAATTCTAGTGCCTCACTTCCATTGCCTCACTTCCAGTGTCTCACATCTAGTGCCTCATTTCTAGTGTCTCACTTCTAGTGCCACAATTCTAGTGCCTCACTTCCAATGGCTCACTTCCAGTGCCACACTTATAGTGCCTCACTTCCGTTACCTCACTCCCATTGTCTCACTTACAGTACCTCACTTCTAGTGCTTCACTTCTATTTCCCCACTCCCATTGCCTCATATTTAGTGCCTCTCTTCTAGTGCCTCACTTCTAGTGCCTCACTTCCAATGCCTCATTTCTAGTGCCTCACTTCTAGTGCCTCACTTCAAGTGCCTCACTTCATGTGCCTCACTTCCAGTCCCTCACTTCTAGTGCCTCACTTCTAGTGCCTCACTTCTAGTGCCTCACTTCTAGTGCCTCACTTCTAGTGCCTCACTTCTAGTGCCTCACTTCTAGTGCCTCACTTCTAGTGCCTCACTTCTAGTGCCTCACTTCCAGTGCCTCACTTCTAGTGCCTCACTTCTAGTGCCTCACTTCTAGTGCCTCACTTCTAGTGCCTCACTTCTAGTGCCTCACTTCTAGTGCCTCACTTCTAGTGCCTCACTTCCAGTGCCTCACTTCTAGTGCCTCACTTCTAGTGCCTCACTTCTAGTGCCTCACTTCTAGTGCCTCACTTCAAGTGCCTCACTTCTAGTGCCTCACTTCTAGTGCCTCACTTCTAGTGCCTCACTTCTAGTTCCTCACTTCCAGAGCCTCACTACCAGTACCTCACTTTTAGTGCCTCACTTCCTGTGCATCTCATCAACTTCCTCACTTCTAATGCCTCTCTTCTATTACTCTATTTCTAGTAACTCACTTCTAGTAACTCACTTCTAGTACCTTACTTCTGGTACCTCACTTCTAGTGCCTCACTTCTAGTGCCATACTGCTAGTACCTCACTTAAAGTGTCTCACATCTAGTGCCTCACTTCTAGTACAAGGGGCGCCGGTCGGCCGAGCGGACAGCACGCTGGACTTGTGATCCTGTGGTCCTGGGTTCAATCCCAGGCGCCGGCGAGAAACAATGGGCAGAGTTTCTTTCACCCTATGCCCCTGTTACCTAGCAGTAAAATAGGTACCTGGGTGTTAGTCAGCTGTCACGGGCTGCTTCCTGGGGGTGGAGGCCTGGTCGAGGACCGGGCCGCGGAGACACTAAAAGCCCCGAAATCATCTCAAGATAACCTCAAGAACCTCACTTCTAGTGCCTCACTGACATTGCTTCAATTTTAGTGCCTCACTTCCATTGCCTCACTTCCAGTGTCTCACATCTAGTGCCTCATTTCTAGTGTCTCACTTCTAATGCCACAATTCTAGTGCCTCACTTCCATTGCCTCACTTCCAGTGTCTCACATCTAGTGCCTCATTTCTAGTGTCTCACTTCTAGTGCCACAATTCTAGTGCCTCACTTCCAATGGCTCACTTCCAGTGCCACACTTATAGTACCTCACTTCCGTTACCTCACTCCCATTGTCTCACTTACAGTACCTCACTTCTAGTGCTTCACTTCTATTTCCCCACTCCCATTGCCTCATATTTAGTGCCTCTCTTCTAGTGCCTCTCTTCTAGTGCCTCACTTACAGAGCCTCACTTTTATTGCCGCACTTCAAGTGCCTCACTGATAGTGCCTCATTTCCAGTGCCGAATTTAAAATGCCTCACTTCTAATGCCTCACTTCTAGTGCCTCACTTCTAATGCCTTACTTCCAGTGCCTCACTTCTAGTGCTTCACTCCCACTGCCTCACGCTCATTGCCTCCCTTCTAATGCATCACTTATGGTATCTCTTTTCCAGTGCCTCACTTCCAGGGACTCACATCCAGTGCCTCACTTAAAGTGCCTCACTTAAAGTGCCTCGTTTCTAGGGCCTCACTTCTAGTGCAATACTTCTAATACCTCACTTCTAGTAACTCACTTCTAGTACCTCATTTCTAGTGCCTCACTCCTATTGCCTTACTTCTAATACCTCACTTCTAATGTCTCACTTCTAGTTTCTCGCTTCTTGTAACTCATTTCTAATGAGTTACAGTCACTTCTAGTGCCTCAAGTCTTTTGCCTCACTTCCAGTGCCTCACTTCTAGGGACGTACTTCTGGTACCTCACTTCTAGTATCTCACTTTTAGTGCCTCATTTCTAGTACCTCACTTCTAATACCACACATCTAGAATCTCACTTCTACTACCTCATTTCTAGTGCAACACTTCTAATACCTCACTTCTATTACTTAACTTCTAATGCCTCACTTCTAGTACCTCACTTCTTGTACTTCAATCTTATTATATCACTTTCAGCGTCTCACATCTAGTGCCTCATTCCAGTTCCTCATTTCTAGTGCCTCACTTCTAGTGTCTCACTTCTAGTGCCTCACTCCCATTACCTCACGTTTAGTGCCTCACTCCCGTAAAATCACGATTAGTGCCTCACTTCTAGTACTTCACTTCACGTATATCAGTTTCAGTGTCTCACTTCTAGTACCTATCTTCTAGTAACTCAATTTTAATGCCTCACTTCTAGTGCCTACTTCCAGTGCCTCACTTAAAGTGCCTCACTTAAAGTGCCTCACTTTTAATACCTTACTTCTTGTGCCTCACTTTCAGGGGCTCACTCCTATTGCCTCACTTTCAGTGCCTCACCCCATTGCCTCACTTCTAGTGCCTCGCTTCCAGTACCTCGCTTCTAGTACCTCATTTTTACTGCCTTACTACCAGTACCTTACTTTTTGGGCCTCATTTCTAGTGCCTCGCATCTAGTACCTTCCTTCTAGTTCCTCACTTTCGGTGCCTCACATCCAGTGCCTCAATTACAGTGCCTCACTTCTGGGGCCTCGCTTTTAGTGCTAAACTTCTACTGCCTCACGTCTAGTGCCTCAATCCCATTGCCTCACGTTTAGTGCCTCACTTCTAGTACTTCACTTCTAATATATCACTTTCAGTGTCTCACTTCTAGTACCTAACTTCTTTTGCCTCACTTCCAGTGTCTCACATCCAGTGCCACACTTCTAGTATCTCTCTTCTAGTATCTCACTTTCAGTGCCACACTTCCAGTCCCTCACTTCCAGTGCTTCACTTCCAGTGCCTCACTTCCAGTGCTTCACTTCCAGTGCCTCACTTCTAGTTCCTCGCATCTAGTGCCTCACATCTAGTCAACACTTCTTATACCTCACTTCTAGTACCTCACTTCTAATGCTTCAATTCTAGTACCTCACTTCTAATAACTCACTTCTAATGCCACACTTCTAGTACTTCACTTGTACTACCTCATTTCTAGTACCTCACTTTCAGTGCCTCACTTCCAGTGCCTCACTTCTAGTGCTTCACTTCTAGTGTAACACTTCTAATTCCTCAGTTTTAGTACCTCACTTCTAATGCCTCATTTCTATTACCTCACTTCTAATAATTCTCTTCTAATGCCACATTTCTAGTACTTCACTTGTACTACCTCATTTCTAGGGCCTCACTTCCAGTGATTCACTTCTAGTTCCTCACTTCTAGTGCCTCGCATCTAGTGCCTCACTTCTAGTGTAGTAGTAGTAGGCATCTGTCAATCCCGTGGGGTTATGGAGTTGTGCCCTGGGTGTCTAGTTGTTGTAGTCTAGTTGGATGCAGCGCCTGCTGTGGCTGTGAAGGCCAACCCGAGAATGACAGTCTCGACTGCAGCGAGCGCAGATAATCGCCGAAGCGGGTGCGTCTGACAGTGGTCGAGACCTCCTCTGAAGTCTATTGTCCTCCGCCTGCCTCTTCAGTTCATCCTCGAATTGCTGGAGTCCCTTCTGCACTTTGCATCTCCAGGCAGATCTGTCCGCAGCTGCTGCCTCCCAAGTGTTGATGTCGATGTTCATCTGCTTGAGGTCGCATTTGTAGGCGTCTTTGAAACGCAGCTGAGGTCTTCCAGTGGGTCTCCTTCCTGAGTTCTCCATGCAAGAGGTCCTTCGGTATGCGGCCATCGACTATGTGTGAGACATGTCCCAGCCATCGCATGCGTCTCTGCTTCAGGAGAGTGAACATTGAAGGGACTCCTGTTTTCTCGAGTACAGTGTTGTTGGTGACGTGGTCTTTCCACGTGATGTCAAGGATGCGTCTCAAGTTCCGCATGAGAAAGGTATTGAGCCGTCTCTCCTGGCGAGAGCGCAGGGTCCAGGATTCCGAGCCGTAGAGAAGTGTACTCACCACACTTGACATGTAGACTGGCACTGTTGTTGCGGCCTTCCCGATACGCCTGTTGAGCTCAAAAATTAATGTGCCCAACCACAATTGGGGATTGAACGCCGACCTGCGTGAAGCGAGACCGTCGCTCTAACGCAGGGGTCTCCAAACTATGGCCCGCGGGCCACATCTGGCCCGCCACATAATTTCATCCGGCCCGCCAAACAAATCCCTGTATGGTGGCCTTGAAAAAATAATTATCGTTCGAATGGCATCGCAGAATTATTCAAAGCTGGGGCTGCTGACTGGTGGCGCTCAGCCCGAGTCAGTTTTCCTCTCTCTCGATAGTGTGACGCACAGATACTAGTACTGGTAGGTATGTATACTGGTAGGTATTTGATAAAGTTTGCTTGTAGTTTTGTGTCCATTTTTGGTTCAACATACTTGTGTGAACAAACATTTTCCAAAATGAAGTATGTGAAATCTAACTATCGAGCAAATTTGTCTGATGATCACTTGAAATCAATTCTTACAATTGGCTCATCTAATCTGGAACCTGATTTTAACGAAATTTTGAAGTCAAAACGACAGTATCATTCGTCACACTAATTTGGTTGCATAAAACTAAAGGCAGGAATCTATTTAGTTTACCCTAATTTTTTCCAAAAAGATATGTTTTAATTTTTCCATGTTTATACTTTAATATTTGAGGAAATTAAATTACTGGCACTGATTTGTTTTTTGTTTTTTTTTTCATTTTTTATTCCTTCGGCCCAATATGGGAAATAAATATGGGAAATATATAATGTGGCCCTTACATTGAAAAGTTTCGAGACCCCTGCTCTAACGTAATAGTTGAGGCTCTATTTACACTTCTTCGTAAGTGGAAGTTAAGTGGAAGTTAAGTTAAGCTAAGTGGAAGTTAAGTTAAGCTAAGTGGAAGCTTCCTTCCCAGTAAGCTTTCTGCTCCTATCGCTAGAGTCCCGCTCTCACAATTTTCACGTCCGAGTTCGACTCTCCAACGATTCAAATGAATTGAATATAGTTTTTAGGAAGCGTCGTGGCCAGACTGGGAGGTCGGACCCGGTGTTAACGCGATCATCAGTTCGAACTCTTTTTTTTTGTACACTTGAAGTAAAACTTCAAGTGTAACACTTCTAATACCTCACTTTTAGTACCTCACTTCTAATGCCTCATGTCTATTACCTCACTTCTAGTACCTCATTTCTAGTGCCTCACTTCTAGTGCCTCAATTCAAGTACTTCACTTTTAGTGCCTCACTCCCATTGCCTCACGTTTAGTGCCTCACTTCTAGTACTTCACTTCTAGTATATCACTTTCAGTGTTTTACTTTAATACCTAACTTCTTTTGCCTCACTTCCAGTGCCTCACTTACAGTACCTCACTTCGAAGACCTCATTTCTGGTGCCTCACTTCTAGTGCCTCACATATATTACCTCATTTCTAGTAACTTTACTTCTATTGCCACACTTCTAGTACCTCACTTTTACTACTTCCTCTCTAGTGCCTCACTTCTAATACCTCATTTTTACTACTTCCTCTCTAGTACCTCACTTCTAATACCTCATTTTTACTACTTCCTCTCTAGTGCCTCACTTCTAATACCTCATTTTTACTACTTCTTCTCTAGTACCTCACTTCTAGGTCCTCACTTCCAGTGTCTCACTTGTGAGGCCTCCCTTCACGTGCCTCACTTCCAAAGCCTCACATCTAGTACCTCATTTTCACTGCCGCACTACCAGTACCTTACTTCTAAGGTCTCATTTCTAGTGCCTCGCATCTAGTACCTTTCTTCTAGTGCCTCACTTACAGTGCCACACTTCTAGTGCCTCACTTCCAGTGCCTCACTTCTAGTGCCTCACCTCTAGTGCCTCACTTCTAGTGCCTCACTTCCAGTGCCTCACTTACAGTGCCTCACTTCTAGGTCCTCACTTCCAGTGCCTCACTTCTAGTGCCTTACTTTTAGTACCTGAGTTCTAGTACCTCACTTCTATTGCCTCACTTCCAGTGCCTAACTTTTAGTGCAGCGTTTCTGATACCCTTACCGCTAGTACCTCGCTTCTAGTAACTCACTTCTAATGCCTCACATCTAGTACCTCACTTCTAGTACCTCACTACTAGTACTTCACTCTTATTATATCACTTTCAGTGTCGTACTTCTAGTGCCTCACTATGAGTACTTCATCTCTAGTGCCTCATTTCTAGTGCCTCACTTCAAGGGCTTCACTTCTAGTACCTCACGTCTAGTTCCTTACTTCCATTGCCTCACGTTTAGTACCTCACTTCTAGTACTTCACATCTAGTATATCACTCACAGTGCCTTACTTCCAGTGCCTCACTTCCAGTGTCTCACTTCTAGTGCCTCACTCCCATTGCCTCAGGTCTAGTGCCTCGCTCCCATCGCCTCACGTACCTCATTTCTAATGCATCACTTCTAGTGCCTCACGTCTAGTGCCACACTTCCAGTGCCTCACTTCCGGTGCTCACTTCTAGTGCCTCACTTCCATTGTATCGCCTCTAGTACCTAACTTCTAGTGCCTCATTTCTAGTACCTCAGCTTTAGTGCCTCAATTCTAGTGCCTCACTTCCAGTGCCTCACTTCCAGCGCCTCACTCCCATTGCCTGACACCCACTTCGAGTGCTTCAAATTTTAGTGTCTCACTTCCAGTTCCTCATTTCAAGTGCCTCAATTCCGGTGTCTCAATTCTAGTCCCTCGCTTCGTGTGCCTCACTTTTAATACCTTACTTCTACTATCTTACTTCTAGTGCCTAACTTCCAGTGCCTCACTTCTAGTGCCTCATTTCTAGTGCAACACTTGTAATACCTCTCTTCTAGTTTCTCACTCCGAATGCCTAATTCTAGTGCAGGCGATGGTGGTGCAATTCTAGTGCAATTCTAGTGGGAATCTAATTCCCTCCTTCCTTTTCTTGACGTTCATGTTCACAGCTCTGTGTCTGGGTTCTCTTTCTCTGTCTACCGTAAACCCATGCATAGTGGCATGTTCATTCACTTCTTTTCCTACCGTCCTCCTTCTGTTAAGAAAAGTGTCCTCGTCTCTCTCTTCCTCCGCGCTCTACGCATCAGCGACCCTCAGTTTCTTGATTCTGAAATTTCCTTTATCTACAAATCATTCTCTCGCCTTGGTTACCCTTTGCATTTCATCAACTCTGCCTACTCTCAAGCTAAACGAAATTTCTTTCATCCTAAACCTGCTTCCAACACTAGTAGCACTGTACTATGCCTTCCCTTCATATCTGAACTCAAAACTTTTACCAATACCTTTCGTCCTCGTGACATTAAACTCGCCTTTCGACAAACTAACACACTTCGTAGCAATCTAGTTCACACTGCTCCTCCTGCTTCTAATGCTGCTGGTGTCTACTCTATTTCCTGTTCGTCTTGTCCTCTCCAATATTTTGGCGAAACTGGCCGTACACTGAATGACAGACTTAAAGAACACAAGAGATGTGTGAAGTCTGCAGACACTAACAATGCTCTCTTCTGCCATGTGAGGGATTCTAATCATCCCATTGATTGGTCTTCCTCCAAAATAATCTTTCCTGCCTCTACTCTACACAGACGCCGTCTTGTGGAATCGGCTCTAATACACAATGTACCCAACATGAACTTGAGTCCTGGCTTTGTTGCTGTGGACTCTTCCCTTTCACAATATTTACTCAAATGCTCTAATCTTTCTAACAAACGTGACTTAACATAAGCCTACCCCTTCTATTTTCTTTCTTTCTCTTTCCTTTTCTTTCTCTCTTCTCCCTCGCTCCCTTGCTATCCTCTTCTTATTCCTATCTCCTTCTCATTCGGTGGTTATAATAGGAGCTGACGCGTATGGGCCAATAGGCCTTCTGCTGCTCCTATTATTATTACTATCCCCTCTACTACACCTTACTTTGCTCCTCAGCTCTCTCTTGCCTATTTATTGCCCGTCTCTCTACTTCCTCATCACAATCGACTTGAGAATGGTCCAGGACGGACCGAAACGTCGTTGTCCCTTCACCATCTAGTGTGTGGTCTGGTCAACCTAATTCTAGTACCTCACATCAATTACCTCATTTCAAGTGTCTCACGTCTACTGCATTTTTTCTAGTACGTCGCATCTAGTGCATTACATCTATTGCCTCAATTCTAGTACCTCATTTCTAGTAGCTCATTTTTAATGTCTCACTTCTATTGCCTGACGTCTATTGCCTCATTTCCAGTCCCTCACTTCAAGTGTCTCACTTCCAGTACCTCCCCTCATTTATAGAGGCACACTTCCAGCGCCTCACTTGTAATGTATCACTTCTAGTGCCTCACTTCCAGAGCCTCACTTCTAGTGTCTCACTTCAGTGCCTCACTTTTAGAGCTTCACTTCAAGTGCCTCACTTCCAGTGTCGCACTTCCAGTGCCGCACTTCTAGCTCCTTAATTCTAGTGCCTCACTACCAGCACCTCACTTCCAGTGCCTCACTTCAAATGCCTCACTTTCAGGGCCTCACTCCCATTGCCTCACTTCCAGTACCTCACTTCTAGAGCCTCACTTCCAGTACCTAGCTTAAAGTACCTCACTTCTAGTTACTTACTTCCAGAGCCTCATTTCTAGTGCCTCATATTTGGGCCTCACTTCCAGTACCTCACTTCCAGTACCTCACTTCTAATGCCTTACTTCTAGAGCCTCACCTCTTTGCTTCACTTTCAGTGCCACACTTCTAGTGCCTCACTTCCAGTACCTCACTTCTAGGGCCTCACTTCCAGTGCCTCACTTCCTGTGCCTCCCTTACAGTACTCACCTATTTGTACTCACCTATTTGTGCTTGCGAGGGTTGAGCTCTGGCTCTTTGGTCCCGCCTCTCAACTGTCAATCAACTGGTGTACAGGTTCCTGAGCCTATTGGGCTCTAATATATCTACACTTGAAACTGTATATGGAGTCAGCCTCCACCACATCACTGCCTAATGCATTCCATTTGTAAACTACTCTAACACTAAAAAATTCTTTCTAATATCTCTGTGGCTAATATCTCTTTCTAATATCGACCCTGTCAATTCCTCTGAGAATCTTGTACGTGGTGATCATATCCCCCCTAACTCTTCTGTCTTCTAGCGACGTGAGGTTTAATTCCCGTAGTCTTTCCTCGTAGCTCATACCTCTCAGCCCGGGTAATAGTCTGGTGGCAAACCTTTGAACCTTTTCCAGTTTAGTCTTATCCTTGACTAGATATGAACTCCATGCTGGGGATGCATACTCCAGGATTGGTCTGACATAGGTGGTATACAAAGTTCTGAATGATTCCTTGCACAAGTTTCTAAATGCCGTTCTTATGTTAGCCAACCTGGCATATGCTGCTGATATTATCCTCTTGATATGGGCTTTAGGGGACAGGTCTGGCGTGATATCAACCCCCAGGTCTTTCTCTCTCTCTGACTCATGAAGAATTTCATCTCCCAAATGATACCTTGTAACTGGCCTCCTGCTCCCTACACCTATCTTCATTACAATACATTTGCTTGGGTTAAACTCTAACAACCATTTGTTGGCACTTTACCTGTTACTCCTGCCTGTCTCTCCAGCTTATGTACCACCCTCTTATGGGGGACTGTATCAAAGGCTTTCTGACAGTCCAAAAAATGCAGTCTGCCCAGCCTTCTCTTCCTTGCTTAATCTTTCTCACCTGATCGTAGAATTCTATTAAGCCAGTAAAGCAAGATAGAACCCATGAACCCTCCCTGAACCCATGTTGGCGATTTGTCACGAAGTCCCTTCTCTCCAGATGTGTTACTAGATTTTTTCTCACGATCTTCTCCATCATTTTGTATGGCATACAAGTTAAGGACACTGGCCTGTAGTTCAGTGCCTCTTGTCTTTCACCCTTTTTGTATACTGGGACCACATTAGCCGCCTTCCATATTTTTGGTAGGTCTCCGATCTCCAGTGACCTACTATACACTACGGAGAGTGGCAAGCAGAGTACCTCTGCGCACTCTATCAATACCCATGGTGAGATCCCGTCTGGACCAACAGCCTTTCTCACATCTAGATCCAACAGGTGTCTCTTGACCTCATCTCTCGTTATTTCGAACCCTTCCAAGGCCGCCTGGTTTGCTGCCACCTCTCCTAGTGCAGTGACCTCACCATGTTCTATTGTGAAGACCTCCTGGAACCTCTTTTTGAGTTCCTCACACACCTCTTTGTCATTCTCTGTATACCTGTCCTAGCCTGTTCTAAGTTCCATTACTTGCCCAAAACGCCCGAAACACTTTGCGTAATAGTGGCTTTAGGCATTGTATGTACTAGCCCTATCTATAACTCCATCACTCTGTACAATCACTTTTATGTATGTATCTTACCTAAATAAACATTTTTATTTTTTATTTTTTTTTACCTGTTCTTTCACTGTTGTTGTTTTTCTCCTGATGTGACTGTGGAGTAGCTTTGGATCGGTCTTGGCTTTGCTTGCTATATCATTTTCATAATTTTTCTCTGTTTCCCTTCTCACACTAACATACTCATTCCTGGTTCTCTGGTATCTCTCTCTGCTTTCTGGTGTTCTGTTATTTCGGAAGTTCCTCCACGCCCTTTTGTTCAGTACCTTTGCTTCCATACAAGCCCTGTTAAACCATGGATTCTTCTTTTGCTTCTCGGGATTTTTCCCTTTGGGCCCGGATAAACCTGTTTACTGCTTCCTGATTCTTTTGGGTGATATAGTCCATCATATATAGTACCGACTTAGCTCTGAGGTCTGTGTCCCATGGTATATCCCTTAGGAAACTTCTCATCCCCTCATAATTCCCCTTTCGGTATGCCAGTCTTTTGTTTTCTAGTTCTTTTTGAGGGAAGATAAGTCCTAGCTCTACCAAGTACTCAAAGATCAATACACTGTGATCACTCATTCCTAACGCTGCTTCCATCTTAACCTCCTTTATATCCCACTCATTAAGGGTAAAAACCAGATCAAGCATAGCTGGTTCATCCTCCCCTCTCATTCTTGTCGGTCCCTTGACATGCTGGCTAAGAAGGTTTCTTGTTGCCGCGTCCAGCAGCTTTGCTCTCCATGTATCTGGTCCTCCATACGGGTCTCTGTTCTCCCAATCAATCTTCCCGTGGTTGAAATCCTCCATGATTAGTAGTCCAGATCCATTCCTATTAGTGAGAGACGCTGTTCTCTCTATTATGTTAATGGTGGCCATGTTGTTTCTATCATAATCCTGTCTGGGTCTTCTGTCATTTGGTGGCAGGTTATATATGACTGCGACGACAATTTTTTGTCCTCCAGTTGCTATTGTACCTGTTATATAGTCACTTAAACCTTCACATCCCTGAATAACCATTTCCTCAAAGTCCTAGCCTTTTCTTACCAGCAGAGCTACACCACCACCTCCTCTTCCTTCTCTCTCTTTCCTCACAACACAGTTGTCCTGTGAGAACACTGCATTTGTTATGGTTTTCGTTAGCTTTTTTTCTGTGAGTGCTTTTATGTCTGGGTTTTCTTCAAGTACCCATTCTCCAAGTTCATCTGTTTTATTTGTAATCCCATCTATGTTAGTGTACATTGCCTTGAGACTCACTTTCTTCTGTCCCTTCTCATGTTCCCTACTTGGTGACGTTCTGCTGATGGGAAGCTGTTCCATGGGCGTGAGATTTGTGGTGGTAATGGGGTCTCGAAGGATCTGGAGTGAGGGTGGGGGGCAAGTGAAGAGGGTACAGAGGGTATGGGATGAAGGGGGAGGAGGACAGGGAGGAAAGGGGGAGTTGGTATATGTTGGAGTATGGAGTAGGAAGCAGGTTGGTAGGGTGTGAGGGGGAGAGGTGGCTGAACATTTGAGTGGGGGCAGGAGGGTTCGGGTAGGGGAGGTTTCTATGCAGAGGAGGTGGTGAGTTGCCCTCCCCTCTGGGTACCGGTTGCTGGTTGTGTTCCCCCTCACCCCTGGGGTTGTGTTGGGAGTTGTATTTTCCTGGTTTTCCTCCTCTCACCCGCGCTTCTTTCTTGCTTCTGCAGCCATGGCTCTCTCCTCCCTTGTCATGTCCCTCTGCAGAAATTCTTTTTTTGAATTCTCCCACATATTGCAGATGGCTCTTCCTTATTAGAATCTTCTCCTTTGGGGCCTCATTTGCAAACACTATCTTTAACACATGGTCTCTGTCCTTGTTGTACCAGCCCATCCTGAAACCTTCTCAATTCTATGTTCAGTCCATTCCATTTCGAGCCTCCTTAATATTTCATTCGCTGCTGCTCTCTCCTTTATCATTCCATCTGTTCTATTACAGCCTTCCTGCTCTTTAATACCCCAGCTACCACTGATCTTTTTCTTTCCAGCAGCTGACTAGTGGCCTTTGCTGCCTCCTGTGAGGTGGTTGCTTTCATGGCTACCTCTCACTGTGGACATTACTTCCTTGTTCTTTTTTAGCATTTCCGCAATGTTGCTTGTACTCACTCCAAGTACAAGCACTTGGAGTGACCTCTAATACAGTCCCTTCCAAAGTACCATTTCATCTTCTCTTTGGATGATTATCTGAACCTCCGTCTCGGTATTGTTCTCTTTAGTGTTTTAATCTCCTCTTTTGCTGCTGTCAGCTCGCGTTGCAGGTTGCTTATTGTATTATATATCCTGCATCTCCCTTTTGATATCCTCCAAAACCTGGGCAAACACTTCCAT
>WNGS01146296.1:38005-88028 GCA_020271785.1 Procambarus virginalis | reverse complement strand
GTTTTAGTACCATACTTCTAGTTCATCACTTCCAGAGCCTCACTACCAGTTTGCCTCACTTAGTGCCTCACTCCTGTGCATCTCATCAACTTCCTCACTTCTAATGCCTCTCTTCTATTACTCTATTTCTAGTAACTCACTTCTAGTAACTCACTTCTAGTACCTTACTTCTGGTACCTCACTTCTAGTGCCTCACTTCTAGTGCCATACTGCTAGTACCTCACTTAAAGTGTCTCACATCTAGTGCCTCACTTCTAGTACAAGGGGCGCCGGTCGGCCGAGCGGACAGCACGCTGGACTTGTGATCCTGTGGTCCTGGGTTCAATCCCAGGCGCCGGCGAGAAACAATGGGCAGAGTTTCTTCACCCTATGCCCCTGTTACCTAGCAGTAAAATAGGTACCTGGGTGTAGTCAGCTGTCACGGGCTGCTTCCTGGGGGTGGAGGCCTGGTCGAGGACCGGGCCGCGGAGACACTAAAAGCCCCGAAATCATCTCAAGATAACCTCAAGAACCTCACTTCTAGTGCCTCACTGACATTGCTTCAATTTTAGTGCCTCACTTCCATTGCCTCACTTCCAGTGTCTCACATCTAATGCCTCATTTCTAGTGTCTCACTTCTAGTGCCACAATTCTAGTGCCTCACTTCCAATGGCTCACTTCCAGTGCACACTTATAGGCCTCACTTCCGTTACCTCACTCCCATTGTCTCACTTACAGTACCTCACTTCTAGTGCTTCACTTCTATTTCCCCACTCCCATTGCCTCATATTTAGTGCCTCTCTTCTAGTGCCTCACTTACAGAGCCTCACTTTTATTGCCGCACTTCAAGTGCCTCACTGATAGTGCCTCATTTCCAGTGCCGAATTTAAAATGCCTCACTTCTAATGCCTCACTTCTAATGCCTCACTTCTAGTGCCTCACTTCTAATGCCTTACTTCCAGTGCCTCACTTCTAGTGCTTCACTCCCACAGCCTCACGCTCATTGCCTCCCTTCTAATGCATCACTTATGGTATCTCTTTTCCAGTGCCTCACTTCCAGGGACTCACATCCAGTGCCTCACTTAAAGTGCCTCGTTTCTAGGGCCTCACTTCTAGTGCAATACTTCTAATACCTCACTTCTAGTAACTCACTTCTAGTACCTCATTTCTAGTGCCTCACTCCTATTGCCTTACTTCTAATACCTCACTTCTAATGTCTCACTTCTAGTTTCTCGCTTCTTGTAACTCATTTCTAATGAGTTACAGTCACTTCTAGTGCCTCAAGTCTTTTGCCTCACTTCCAGTGCCTCACTTCTAGGGACGTACTTCTGGTACCTCACTTCTAGTATCTCACTTTTAGTGCCTCATTTCTAGTACCTCACTTCTAATACCACACATCTAGAATCTCACTTCTACTACCTCATTTCTAGTGCAACACTTCTAATACCTCACTTCTATTACTTAACTTCTAATGCCTCACTTCTAGTACCTCACTTCTTGTACTTCAATCTTATTATATCACTTTCAGCGTCTCACATCTAGTGCCTCATTTCCAGTTCCTCATTTCTAGTGCCTCACTTCTAGTGTCTCACTTCTAGTGCCTCACTCCCATTACCTCACGTTTAGTGCCTCACTCCCGTAAAATCACGATTAGTGCCTCACTTCTAGTACTTCACTTCACGTATATCAGTTTCAGTGTCTCACTTCTAGTACCTATCTTCTAGTAACTCAATTTTAATGCCTCACTTCTAGTGCCTACTTCCAGTGCCTCACTTAAAGTGCCTCACTTAAAGTGCCTCACTTTTAATACCTTACTTCTTGTGCCTCACTTTCAGGGGCTCACTCCTATTGCCTCACTTTCAGTGCCTCACCCCATTGCCTCACTTCTAGTGCCTCGCTTCCAGTACCTCGCTTCTAGTACCTCATTTTTACTGCCTTACTACCAGTACCTTACTTTTTGGGCCTCATTTCTAGTGCCTCGCATCTAGTACCTTCCTTCTAGTTCCTCACTTTCGGTGCCTCACATCCAGTGCCTCAATTACAGTGCCTCACTTCTGGGGCCTCGCTTTTAGTGCTAAACTTCTACTGCCTCACGTCTAGTGCCTCAATCCCATTGCCTCACGTTTAGTGCCTCACTTCTTGTACTTCACTTCTAATATATCACTTTCAGTGTCTCACTTCTAGTACCTAACTTCTTTTGCCTCACTTCCAGTGTCTCACATCCAGTGCCACACTTCTAGTATCTCTCTTCTAGTATCTCACTTTCAGTGCCACACTTCCAGTCCCTCACTTCCAGTGCTTCACTTCCAGTGCCTCACTTCCAGTGCTTCACTTCCAGTGCCTCACTTCTAGTTCCTCGCATCTAGTGCCTCACATCTAGTCAACACTTCTTATACCTCACTTCTAGTACCTCACTTCTAATGCTTCAATTCTAGTACCTCACTTCTAATAACTCACTTCTAATGCCACACTTCTAGTACTTCACTTGTACTACCTCATTTCTAGTACCTCACTTTCAGTGCCTCACTTCCAGTGCCTCACTTCTAGTGCTTCACTTCTAGTGTAACACTTCTAATTCCTCAGTTTAGTACCTCACTTCTAATGCCTCATTTCTATTACCTCACTTCTATTATTTTACCTCACTCATTTCTATTACCTCACATGCCATGAGGCAAGCAGGGCACCAAGAGGCAAGCAGGGCACCAAGAGGCAAGCAGGTATACCAAGAGACAAGCAGGGCACCAAGAGGCATGCAGGGCACCAAGGGCCATCAGGGTACCAAGAGGCAAGCAGGGCACCAAGAGATAAGAAGGACACCAAGAGATAAGAAGGACACCAAGAGGCAAGCAGGGCACCAAGAGATAAGAAGGGCACCAAGAGGCAAGCAGGAACACCAAGAGAGAAGCAGGGCACCAAGATGCAAGCAGGAACACCAAGATGCAAGCAGGTACACCAAGAGGTAAGCAGGCACACCAAGAGGCAAGCAGGTACACCAAGAGGCAAGCAGGCACACCAAGAGGCAAGCAGGCACACCAAGAGGCAAGCAGGTACACCAAGAGGCAAGCAGGTACACAAAGAGGCAAGCAGGCACACCAAGAGGCAAGCAGGTACACCAAGAGGCAAGCAGGTACACCAAGAGGCAAGCAGACACACCAAGAGGCAAGCAGGCACACCAAGAGGCAAGCAGGTACACCAAGAGGCATGAAGGTACACTAAGAGGGAAGCAGGGCACCAAGAGATAAGAAGGGCACCAAGAGGCAAGCAGAAGCACCAAGAGGGAAGCAGGGCACCACGAGGCAAGCAGGAACACCAAGAGGCAAGCAGGGCACCAAGATATAAGAAGGGCACCAAGAGGCAAGCTGGAACACCAAAAGGGAAGCAGGATCACCAAGAGGGAAGCAGGGCACCAAGAGATAAGATGGGCACCAAGAGGCAAGCAGGGCACCAAGAGGCAAGCATGAACACCAAGAGGGAAGCAGGGCACCAAGAGATAAGAAGGACACCAAGAGGCAAGCAGGGCACCAAGAGGCAAGCAGGATCACCAAGAGGCAAGCAGGCCACCAAGAGATAAGAAGGGCACCAAGAGGCAAGCATTTCACCAAGAGGCAAGCAGGAACACCAAGAGGCAAGCAGGGCACCAAGAGATAAGAAGGGCACCAAGAGGCAAGCTGGAACACCAAGAGGGAAGCAGGATCACCAAGAGGGAAGCAGGGCACCAAGAGATAAGATGGGCACCAAGAGGCAAGCAGGGCACCAAGAGGCAAGCAGGAACACCAAGAGGGAAGCAGGGCACCAAGAAATAAGATGGGCACCAAGAGGCAAGCAGGAACACCAAGAGGCAAGCAGGCCACCAAGAGATAAGAAGGGCACCAAGAGGCAAGCAGGGCACCAAGAGGCAAGCAGGAACACCAAGAGGCAAGCAGAGCACCAAGAGATAAGAAGGGCACCAAGAGGCAAGCAGGGCACCAAGAAGCAAGCAAGTACACCAAGAGGAAGCAGGGCACCATGAGGCAAGCAGGGCACCAAGAAGCAAGCAGGAACAACAAGAGGGAAGCAGGGCACCAAGAGGCAAGCAGGAACACCAAGAGGCAAGCAGGCCACCAAGAGATAAGAAGGACACCAAGAGGCAAGCGGGGCACCAAGAGGCAAGCAGGAACACCAAGAGGGAAGCAAGGCACCAAGCGTCAAGCTGAGACAAAGAGGCAAGCTGGACACTCCCATTGCCTCACTTCTAGTGCCTCACTTCTAGTGCATCACTTCTAGTGCCTCATTTCCAGTGCCTCACTTCCAGTGCCTCACTTCAAGTGCCTCACTTCTAGTATTTCACTGCCAGTGCCTCACTTCTAGTGCCTCACTTCCAGTACCTCACTTACAGTATCTCATTACCAGTACCTCACTTATAGTGCCTCGTTTCTAGTGCCTCACTTCAAGTGCCTCACTTCTAGTGCCTCACTTCTAGTGCCTCACTTCTAGTGCCTCACTTCCAGTGCCTCACTTCTAGTGCCTCACTTCTAGTGCCTCACTTCAAGTGCCTCACTTCATGTGCCTCACTTCCAGTGCCTCACTTCTAGTGCCTCACTTCTAGTGCCTCACTTCTAGTGCCTCACTTCTAGTGCCTCACTTCTAGTGCCTCACTTCCAGTGCCTCACTTCTAGTGCCTCACTTCTAGTGCCTCACTTCTAGTGCCTCACTTCTAGTGCCTCACTTCTAGTGCCTCACTTCTAGTGCCTCACTTTTAGTTCCATACTTCTTTTTTTAGTACCATACTTCTAGTTCCTCACTTCCAGANGAACATAGATCTGGAAGCAAAAAAATCCAATATGCTTCCTCGTCACCATATAGTAAGCAAACCAATTGGGTTACATATACACAAATACTGCACTCTGCATGGTTGGGTATTAGATACTCTCACGGACTTAAGACAACAGTACTGGCTACCCCAAGGTAGGCAGACTAAAATCCATAGTTAATTTCTGTGTAATTTGCCAGAGATACGATGCCAGAGTGTGTCCATATCCGGGACCTCCTCCACCCAAAGGAACGAGTAATACACATTTGTTCCTTTCAGACTACAGGAGTAGATTTCACAGGAGCACTAACACTAACAGGCACCAAGGACAAAATTCCAGTGAAGGCATATATCTGCCTATTCACCTGTGCCACTGTAATGATCTGGCGCGTAGATCATTGTTCCTCCCTCTCCCTTTCTCCCTTCTTCCCTTCTCCCCTTCCTCCCTTCTCCCTCTCCTTTCTTCCCCTTCCTGGCCTTCCGTGGGCCATCCCATCTTTCGTCAAGGGTCATAAAGCTTCCTGCCACTGGCTCCCCTCGCCTACAAATACTCCAGGGGCAATAAAACTTGGGGTCAAGTTTAGAGCCAACCGTCCCGGTGGGGTTTTCCTGTTGGTATCGTGGGAATGGTGCAGGAGCCTACGGGAGGAAAACAGAACTTTTCAGAAACAAGGCCTATGTCCCCGGACCTAGGAGGCGGCTAGTCTGAGTTGTCTGGTCTGAGAGTGACACTCTGCGCTCATTGGTTGAGTAGAAAGGCAGTCTCAGTAGTGCCTGCCATGCCATGGCCGGTCTCTAGATCACCTAATCATGTTAAATCCATTGGCCCTAGGCTTGGGAGAGGCGGGGTAATTTGGGCCTAGGAGTGTGGTAGCATTTTTGTAAGAGAGAGAATTCAGTGTGTCTGGGGAGTTCAGCTGGGGTACAGGTCACTCTGACCTGCGGACGGCCATTCAACATCATTTGGCAAGTTGCAGTCTTGAAAGGTAATTGTGTTCCTACGTTCTTGTATGTCAGTATTAATATCCATTTGCCTCGCAGTATTTAGAGTAGGCTATAATTTATATTGTGTTTTAATTATACAGTTTTCAATAAATAAAATAATATTAATGTCATTTTGGTGAGTTATCTACCCCCTTTGATTATTTGACTGTGTTATCCATCCTGGTGATTCTCATGTGCTGTGTTAGAAATTCCCCTGTGTTTCTCCATCTTAGATAATAAAGTCAATCGAGAATCTCCCGTTCAGTCCAGTAAGATTAGGTTATTAATTCATTCACTTTCAATCGCTGGTCCTTGAGCTCCCTGATTATCGAGTCCCTTCCTTCCTGGGGACCAATAATTATAGACACATTCATTCATTTGGAAGGTGGTGGCAGTGTATAAAGGTAAGAAGATTAATAATCCCTATTTCCCTTGTGATATTCCTCATTTAATATTCAGCTTATATTCGTGACAGTCCAGCGAGGGGTCATACTGGTCCGTTATTAGTGTTTGCTGGTTTTTAAGTGTGAACGGGTATTACAATGGTATAGCAAACGTTACAATAAGGGTATAGTCAATATTACAATGGTATAGCAAACGTTACAATAAGGGTATAGTCAACATTACACCACAACAAGGGCAGTACATCTAGAAATGACTCCCGATATGAGTGCCGAGGCATTCTTACAGGCTTTCTGCAGGTTTGCTTCACGTAGATACTGTCTTAAGTTAATGATCTCCGACAATGGGTCCAACTTAGTGGCATGGGAAGCATGTCTGAGGAAAATCTGGAACCACCCAAAGGTGCGCACTGGAAATTCATACCTCCTAGAGCACCATGGCACGGAAGCTTCTATGAACGCATGATTGGTACAGTGAAAAGGTCTCTATGGAAAACCCTACACCACCAAAAGATTGACCTGCAGGACCTCCAAACTGTTGCCATTGAAATAGATGCTTGAGTTAACAACAGACCACTTACCTACCTCTCTGATGATGTTTCGCAACGTGAACCCTTAAGTCCAGCTCATCTGATGTATGGGGGACCTCTAAGAACTCTGGTGTCCCTTATGGACGAGGAACCAGAAGATCCTTCATATGTCCGAGAGAGTGACTTGGTGAACGTTTCAATCATCTCTCAAGAGTGATAAGTCATTGGAATGACGTATGGACTCGAGAATACCTGACTGCGCTGAGGGAGTATCATTATGGGGCAAACAATCCTTACAACATAATTAACTTGAACCCTGGTGACAGTTCTGGTGGACAGCGATGGGTCACGCTTAGAGTGGCCTATAGGCCAAATAGTCTCTGTTCATCCAGACCGTCAGGGCATCTTGAGAATAGTGAAAGTAAAATACCTAGGCAACACAACTTTCAAAACATTAGAGAAATTAGTTCCTTTAGAACTGGCAGGAAAAGAAGAAACATAGCAACTTTCTGCACCCGAAGTGCCAGTACAGGACATACGTCTAGAGAGGAATGCTGCATAACAGTGCAAGCTCAAATTACAGAAGTTCTATAATTCTGAGGGCGAGGAATAAAGTGATCGCAGTCCTTACCAGGACTTCGACCCCTAACCCCCCCTCTGGAATTATGTCGGAAATCCGCCACACACAACAACTATAGTTACCCCTTAAGAATTTAAAGAATGGGTGATTCCATGACGTCATCACACAACACGTAAATATATTAACTCATTTCTTTTAAAACTTCAAACTAGTGTTTAAACTTAATAAATTAGTATTTACTAGAAATGAATATAATTAAATACACCATAAATATAGCTTGACTCCCTATTCCTTAAGACATAAATAGAACCAGCAAAACATTATAGGAACATCACCCCACAGCAGGAAGGAGGCGTCACATACTCTCTGGGACACAACAACAAACCCACACGAACACCACTCGTCAAAGATTCCCAAAATATGAATCAGCTAACCGAGTAACCCCTATTGTGACCCTTACAGCAAAGAGAAGAGCTAAGTATCCGACATCCTAACATCTTTTATTAGTAGTGATCACTATAAAATATTGGATATGTAGCGAGTAGATTATCCCAATAATATACTCGCTCGAAATGCATTGTTAATATTCCTGTCAACCTGTGGAGATGAATGAGGTGAGGTGTTGCCCCAAGCAACCGGTGAGGTGTTGCCCAAGCATATAAGCGGCAGAATAGCAAATAGTAACCAGTCTACTTTGAAATGTGGTCTAGAGCAGACACTTGCGAGATACTGTACCGACGCTCAGTACTCTCTCCCACATAGAGCTCTGCGACTCCGGCCTCACTCAGCTCTGCTCTGCTCCAGGCTTCGTCTCAACGTCTACGACACTGCTGTATCCAGGACTACTAAATATATATGAAACATTAAACACTGTGTATTTAATCAACCCAACAACGTAATATAAACATACGTTACAGATAGGTGGCCGGATATTAGCATACAAAAAACACAAATGCAGCAAGTGTTTAGTCAACTATACACACACAATGTTCATGTCACACCTGTGCTTAATATGATTATGGAGCCATTATTAATTCAATTCATTCATCAGGTAAGGTTGAGATTTGAGGATTACGAGGTGAGCAGACCAAGATAATCTGTGACACTCTCTTACTTAAGCTGATCGAAGTGACGCTAAGCTAGCCACCATTACGTGGATCTCTGAGGCACATGTACCACACCCTAATCAGATGGAGGAATCATAGCCAGCCTAATCAGGCCATACCTTCAACACAGCTAAGGATTTACACAAATCTTTTTTGCAATAAAGTAGATAGATTTAATAATATAGTAGATTAGGTCACCATATGTGGTATAATTATATTTTACATAAGGTAAATAATTTGTAGTTTATCTTGTATCTACTCATAGTGGTATAAGCTACAAATGTCCCTCCAACTATGTGCAGATAAGATTCTGGCAGGCTGAATCAGAATATACAGTCCACTTAGTATCATAATAATACAATATACCAGTTAACAAAAAATAAAATAAAAATAAATAATTGCCGGCTAGGATTTTCCCACAACCATCGTCACCATCGGCACCATCGCCACCATCGCCACCTTCCTCACCATCAGCACCATTGACACCTTCGATGGTGTGAACGAATGAACGATAGTGAAGGAACTGGGTTAAGAGTATTGGGGGGGGGGGAAGGGTAATGTGAGTTTCTGCCGTTGGGTGTCTGTAGTTTGAGTTGTTTATTGTGTTGTAACTCACACTGCTGCTCATGTAACAGCAGCACCAGTGTGTAGGTCTTGTAACTCACACTGCTGCTCATGTAACAGCAGCACCAGTGTGTAGGTCCTGCTCATTTTAGACGCCATATTGTGACACAGGTTACTCTTAGACTCTGATACATGGCGATGTCAAGCAGCTTTATCATGGTGTGAACTCTCTACTTTTGACACAGGAAAGTGTAGAGTTTATTACAGAAATCGTCACCGAGCAGGTAAGTTAAGCCTGCCGGGGTGATGGGGCGGCCGGACAGGCGGGAGCAGGAATTGGCGCCGTTGTTGGGCTCCCCTGAGTGCCACTGTGAAGAGTTCACCATGACCCCAGAGATCAACCAGTTAGAGTTTCTCACTCCCACCCACACATTCGCCACTGAAAGTTAGTGAAGGTTTAATTAAATACAAATTACATCATTACATTTCATTATATTCATTGTGAACTATTCATATGTATATTATTATGATGTAAGATGCTCACTCACTCACTACTTCAAGGAGAAGAGAGAGGGGAACATATCAACCAACATACTAATGTTTTCAAGTGCTCAGTCTTCTGGTCTCAGCGTCACAAGACTTCACAAAATGATAAGATCGCAACATTGGAAATTAAAGATATTTATACCCTCAAATGTATCGAAGTTATTAATGATAAAGTTAGATAAAAACTAAACTTACTGTGACTTAATTATCATTTTAGGTGATAACCCTATTTGTTCCCAACGAACAAGAGATGCACTTGTCAAAAAACGTTATGTTATATATTAAATTGTTGCAATTGTTTTGTGAATAAGTAATATCCTAAAATAATATGAACATGCAACACTTTGGAATAAAGACTGTAGAGCCATTGACACTACAGCAGGTGTTCCTGAAGGGTTGTGTCTCACTGTTACAGCAGGTGTTCCTCAAGGGTTGTGTCTCACTGTTACAGCAGGTGTTCCTCAAGGGTCGTGTCTCACTGTTACAGCAGGTGTTCCTCAAGGGTCGTGTCTCACTGCTACCGCAGGTGTTACTCAAGGGTTGTGTCTCACTGTTACAGCAGGTGTTCCTCAAGGGTCGTGTCTCACTGTTACAGCAGGTGTTCCTCAAGGGTCGTGTCTCACTGTTACAGCAGGTGTTCCTCAAGGGTCGTGTCTCACTGTTACAGCAGGTGTTCCTCAAGGGTCGTGTCTCACTGTTACAGCAGGTGTTCCTCAAGGGTCGTGTCTCACTGTTACAGCAGGTGTTCCTCAAGGGTTGTGTCTCACTGTTACAGCAGGTGTTCCTCAAGGGTTGTGTCTCACTGTTACAGCAGGTGTTCCTCAAGGGTCGTGTCTCACTGTTACAGCAGGTGTTCCTCAAGGGTTGTGTCTCACTGTTACAGCAGGTGTTCCTGAAGGGTCGTGTCTCACTGCTACAGCAGGTGTTCCTGAAGGGTCGTGTCTCACTGCTACAGCAGGTGTTCCTGAAGGGTTGTGTCTCACTGTTACAGCAGGTGTTCCTGAAGGGTCGTGTCTCACTGCTACAGCAGGTGTTCCTGAAGGGTTGTGTCTCACTGTTACAGCAGGTGTTCCTCAAGGGTCGTGTCTCACTGTTACAGCAGGTGTTCCTCAAGGGTTGTGTCTCACTGCTACAGCAGGTGTTCCTGAAGGGTCGTGTCTCACTGCTACAGCAGGTGTTCCTGAAGGGTCGTGTCTCACTGCTACAGCAGGTGTTCCTCAAGGGTCGTGTCTCACTGTTACAGCAGGTGTTCCTGAAGGGTCGTGTCTCACTGCTACAGCAGGTGTTCCTGAAGGGTTGTGTCTCACTGCTACAGCAGGTGTTCCTGAAGGGTCGTGTCTCACTGCTACAGCAGGTGTTCCTCAAAGCGAGAGGCTTGCGCTATCAAACCAGGTTGCGCTAGGAACCAAGAAGCATGCAGGGCACCAAGAAGCATGCAGGGCACCAAGAGGCATGCAGGGCACCAAGAGGCATGCAGGGCACCAAGAGGCATGCAGGGCACCAAGAGGCATGCAGGGCACCAAGAAGCATGCAGGGCACCAAGAGGCATGCAGGGCACCAAGAGGCATGCAGGTCACCAAGAGGCATGCAGGGCACCAAGAGGCATGCAGGGCACCAAGAGGCATGCAGGGCACCAAGAGGCATGCAGGCACCAAGAGGCATGCAGGGCACCAAGAGGCATGCAGGGCACCAAGAGGCATGCNTTAATCTAAGAAAATTTTAAATAGGTAAATACTTGCAAAATTTATAAAAAATGATAACAGTTACAAAGCAAGAAAAAAAAATAAAAGATGAGAGAAAATTGTAGGTATATTAAAGCACATAGGTAGCTCAGATTGATTGCAATGACAGCTTGAATGGTAGTTTAACAAAAATTAGTAGGCACAATACAGCATATGGCTAACACATAAAAGAAGACAGCAATGAACACAATGATAAAGTTGTTTGGGTTAAGTACTAAAGATTGGGAGATTGGGTAACACTAGATACAGAGCAAATTTAAAGCTCAGTGTAGGAAACTACGAAGATGAAATTAGGTACTTTTTGTTTTTGTTTTTAAATGAGGCAAAAGTTTGACAGCTTTTCAATTCACTAGGGAGTGAGTTCCATAGACTAGGTCCCTTAATTTGCATAGTGTTTACACAGATTAAGTTTGACCCTGGGGATATCAAAGAGATTTTTATTTTTGATGTGGTGATAATGGGTCCTATTACATCTGTCCAGGGAGAGTTTCAGAGCATGGTTTGCATTTAAGAACAGAGTTTTGGAAACGTAGTTGACACAAGAGAATGTGTGGAGGGAATTAATATTTAGCAAGTTTAGGGATTTAAACAAGGGAGCAGAGTTTGTTATTATTCTGATAGCAGATTTTTGCTGGGTGATGATGGGCTTAAGGTGGTTTGCAGTTGTAGACCCTCATGCACAGATACCATAATTAAGATAGGGGTAGATTAGTGCGTAATATAGTGAGAGGAGAGCAGAGTTAGGAACATAATATCCTGTTTTAGAGAGTATACCAACTGATTTAGAGACTTTCTTAGTTATGTGTTGAATGTGGGTGCTGAAGTTGAGTCTCTTGTCTAGGAATAGGCCAAGAAACTTGCCATCATTTTTTATTACTGATGTTAATGTTGTCTATCTGTAGCTGAATTGCATTCGATGATTTGCTTCCAAATAAGATGTAGTAGGTCTTTTCAATGTTTAATGTTAATTTGTTAGTTGACATTCATAAGTGGACTTTTTTAATTCAATATTCACAACATAATTTAGTGTATGTGGGTTGGGATCTGAATAGATAAGGGTAGTATCATCAGCAAACAATATAGGTTTAAGAATATTAGAGACATTAGGCAGATCATTGATATATATAGAAATAGAAGAGGTCCTAAGATGCTGCCCTGTGGCACTCCAACGGTAATTGGTAGAGTGGAAGAAGTTGTATCATTGATGGTTACATATTTGTGTCTGTCACTAAGAATGACTGACAATATAAATGTAAAATAAAAAATAATAAGAAAACTAATAATCATAAAGTAAAATGATCTTAAAGATAATTAGCTTAGTAATGGTTAATTAAAATCCTATAATTAGTATGAACCTAAGAAAACAAAGTGAGCTCAAATAGATAATTCCAAAAAAATGACATATAAATCTAAGTAAATCTAGAAATTTACTCTAATATAAATCTAAGTGTAAAAATAAACAGGGTGAGAGTATATATATGTGGAAGATTTTACTATGATACTGAGGTAGATACTTATATAAACAATTATACTATTAATTAATTCCAATAAATGATTACTAAGAAACAAATTCCAAGTTACTTTAAATATAACAGGGTAATAAAGAGCCCTAGGTTTAGTGACAAGGGGATTAACTAAGACCAAATAATTAAGAGTAAAAAACAAGCAATGTCAACAACAAAGATGACAACAAAAAATAAAAATAAAAATAAAAAACTTTGGAAAAGAAAGGCAGAGCTTAAGTACACTTTGGTAGTATGTGAGACTACAAATTATGTTCTGGTTATTCAGCTGTTATCCCACAGTCATCCAGGAAAGAAGTGAGGTGTGCCTCAGTGGTTATGACAAGATTTTCCAGAGTCAGTCTTCCTAGCTATTATTTTACCATCTCGCACAAAACAATGTTTAATAGCAGGGGATCTTTTGCAGATTTCACGTAGTTTAAATAAGAGATTTTGTCTGAATCTGGTTAGACATTCGTTCACATAAACATTGGATTTCTTAGCGACTGCAGCAGTGATAAGGTCTGACTTGCGGGAGCAGCTATCTAATTTCACACGAATTTTTCTGTTATTTGTACCAGATGATTTCGTACCCACTCGATAAGCTGACTTGATGTCACTTGCTTGGATTGAATAATTCATCTTAGTACGCAATTCCTGGATCACGATGTCAGCACAGTCTTCTCTGTCAGTTTCATGGGGAAAATCATGTGATGAGATGATAACAGAGTCAAGGAGCTTAAGTTCGTCTGATTCGTCTTGGGTTGCAGTGTGTTGTTGTTGTAGGGAGTTAAAATGGTTCTCAAACTATTGTAACATTTCTTCTTGCTTCGTAGAGGTTTCTGCTGGTTTAAAGTTAGTAACCGAGGTCTGAAGAGAGCTTAATTCCTGTTCGAGGTGGCCGACTCTGGCAGACAGATCTTGGTTAATCTTGTGCATGGCCAAAGCATCACTCTGTAGCTTCATTATCAAGTCCGACTGCTCTCGGATTATAGACATTTGGTCATCATGTATCTGAGTCAATAATTTGAGCCATGGATTATCAGCGAAACGTTTAAAGTCGGAACATGGGGAGGCAGCCCGTTTAAGTTGCTCCATATGGTTACATAACTGTTGCAATGCTCCAGTCGGTGACGACGCTCCACTCAGCTGGGAAGGTTTGTTATACATAACCCCGATACCTGTGCAACTCAATTGTGCGCTTGCAATAGGTGCAACAGGAGTCAACACCATACAGCACTGTGTGGGGACTCAAGTACAAAGTCTCCCAAACCACAGGTGGAGGAAGGAATTTCCACTTCAGTACGGCTCTGTAAAGTACTACCAGATGTAAGTGTACTATCACCAAAGTCTAATCATAAATAAGCTATGCCAACTGCCCAATTAATCCTTAGAAAAGGAAACTCCAAGGTCACCATACGTGGAATATTTGACCAAGGATCCCAAATGACATTTATTTCCCAAGAGTTGGCAGATACCTTGGAACGCAAGTCTGTACTAGAGACCAAAATAGACATAGCAGGATTCCTGACTAAATCAGGAGTCCGAGTCTTCAAGGTAGTACAGCCTAAGGTACGTTTAGGCTGTTATGTCCGAACGGTACAGGCTCTTGTCGTAGACCAATTCCCCTCAGACCTGTATGTTTATGGTCTAGGAACAACAGCCATATTCCTGGAAGAAAAGGAAATTTAGTTGGCTGACAAAATCACATCTGACAACCTCTCCAATATTGGTATTCTTATCGGTTCAGATGTCTACCATAAGTTTATCAAAGGAAAGAATGAAAAGTAAGGAATGAATCTGTTAACGTCTGCAGGAAGATATTTGCTAACAGGCCCAGTATTACTTATTTATTTATTTATTTATTCATATACAAGAAGGTACATTGGGAATTACAGCTGAAGCAACCCATACCTGTAGACCACCAACAAGCCAACCCATTGATTGTTGCATGACTAGGAGAACAGTCACCACTGCAATTCTGAGACATGTCCGAGGAAAAGCTTGATCCCCTGTACATAAATAATGGGATTTGGCAACTCTCGGCATTGTCCCTGAACGACCTAGTCCAGATGATGTCTGGACTTAAAAAAATACCTGGACTCAGTTGTCTACGGAGATAATCAATACCGGGTCAGGTTATCATGGAAGCTGAAACTCCCTCAGCTACTCATAAACCATTTCATGGCACAAAATCAATTAAGGTCACAAGTGCTGCGCTTACAAAGGCATCCTGAGAACTTGAAATTGTACCATGATATAATCAAGCAACAACACGATAGCAAGGTTATCGAGATTGTAACAAATGATGACCCAAAGCACTAACAGCTGCACCACAGGTGGTTGTTTGGCGCTGCATGGGGGTGGTTTGGTGTTGGTGGCGTTGTCCGCCCGCTGCCCGGCGTGTCAGCTGGCGGCATGGCGGCGGCTGGGAGTAGGCCGCTTCGCCGTGTAGATACTGTGGGGCTTGCTTTCTCAGCTCCTGTGGACTGGCCTCTCGTAGCAGTCGCGTTACTGGACGTTTTCAAAGTGACGGTTGCCGATCTTCTAGGCCTGGAGAAACTTACGTCTATGCGTATGGTGGTGAAATTTGCCACGTCAGCCGGCTACCTAGATTTTGTGCGCCGCTACAATGATGAGACGTTTCCGCTACCAGATTCTGCTGTGACTGTGCGGGTGACGGATCCGTGGGGCCCGCTGACTTTTGTGAGTGTGCACGGTGTGCCGGTGCATTTCCCAGAGCAGGAACTGCGTTCCGAGTTTGCCAGGTTTGGTGCGGTGGTGACGCATCGATTCACCTTTTTACGTTCTGGGAGGCTGCAGGGACTCCGTCTTGGAGTGCGAACGCTTGGCATGCGACTCACCGTCGACATCCCTTCCCGGGTTTCCATCTGCGGACTATCCATGAGGATCTTCTATCAGGGCCAGTCGCGCACCTGTTTCCGGTGTGGTAAAGAGGGCCACGTTTCGGCCGGGTGCAGCGTGCCTCACACGGTGGAGCCTTCTGTATTTCATGCAGCTGATTTTCCTTCCTTGCGCTCACGCAGTGCTTCGCCTGTGGATCCTCCCTCTGTACGTGAGGGGGTGGTGGTGTGTGCGGCGCCGGCCTCGCAGCCTACCCCTTCGCATCCGACGGATTCTTCACCTGTGCTCGCTCCTGCTCCTTTGCCCGTCCGGCTTTCATCGAGGGATCCCTCCCCTATGCGGGCCCATTCCTTGTCATCAATTGCGCCTGTCGTCTCTCCGACTCCGGTCTCCCCAGTGGATAGAGGCCTAATCCCCCATGTTGTTGAGGATGCCCTTCTGCGCAGTAGTGCGCTCCCGGTTGTGGGGCCCCGCCGCTGGCCCTTCTCGGGTGCCTCCTGTGGGGGGCGATAGTTCTGATGACCTCCGACCTGTTCCGAAGCGTTCCCGGATTGTGTCGCCCCCTCGTGCGTGGGCGGATGAGTGTGCTGACATGAATGAGGATGCAGTGGCAGGCTCTGAGTTGCCTCCTGTGTTAAGCCCTTCGCCTTCTGCTGTTGGCTCCCCTCTGTGGGAGGCTACCCCTGGTGACCGAGACCTCGTCGTGATATTGAAGAAGGATGAGCGTTGGAGGGCCTCTGCTCCTGTTCATGGAGAGGGGGCCCAGGTGCGTCTGCGGATCCCCCTGTGCGCAGCCCTGTGAGCCGCCTCGTGCGTTTTCCGGTGCGCTTCCCGATGCTCGGCCCCTGGGGAGGTGCCCCTCCCTCTTTTCTCGCCCGCCGAGGTAGTGTTGGAGGAGTCGAATTCCTTGTTGGTCAGTTATGATGTCCGGGTGCGTCCTATCCCGTGTGACCCTGCTACCATTTGGGTTCCTCGGGTGAACAAATTTTTTAGTGGGGTGACGGATTTCATGATTCGGCCGTGTGACTCTCCTGGCGTCCGGTATCTGATGTTCTGATGGCAGTTTGGGAGGCTTATTGCCTGCGCTTTCCGGTGCAGGAGTACCCTGATAAATATGTGTAGTCATTGAGGTTGGGGGTGTTTCTGTGCTTCTGTCTTTATGCCTGGGTGTGTGTGACTGGCTGTGTTTGTGCCTGCGTTTGTGTGTGCATAGGTGTTTATTCCTGGCTCCTGCGTGTGCCTGTTAGGTGCTGTTTGTTACTGTGTTTTTTTTCATGTTTCTTCTTGTGTTTTTGCCTCTGTGCTTGGGTTTGCGTGGCCTCATGTTTTATGTCCTAATATGTGCCTGTGTTTGGGTGGTTATGGGTGTGGCTATTTTTCATGTTATTTGTGCTTTATTTCTTGAATTTTTTTGTGTTTTCCTTTTGTTATGTATCCAGTGCCCGTTTCGGGGTTTCTTGTTTTGTATCATGATTCCTTCACTTTTGGATTTATGTATGTTTGGTCTGTTCTTCATGTGTTCATGGTGTATTCCCTTGCTATGTTTTCCCTGTATGTTTCCCCTGAAAGTCTTCATGTATTGTTATTGTGCTTTTTTCTGTTATGTACTTGGGATCTTTTATTAAAAAAAAAAAAAAACAGCTGCACCACCCAGTACTGAAAAATTCAGCTACTACCCCAATAAGGATAAGATTTAACTGCAGTGCTAAGACTAAGCTGAACAGTGTTTCATTGAATGACTGCGTGTTTAAATTAAATACAGTTATAAATTGATATTATTGTTTAATTATCTATTCCCCCCTTTGATTAATGCTGTGTTCTCATATTTGTGGTATATATTTGCACTGCGGGAAACCCCTGTGTTCTCCATTTCATGGATTTTATAGTTGCCCTTGGTTCCACAATTAGTAAAGTTAAATTTGCATAGATACTTACCCAAGATTGTATTGCCCTTGAATTCATGATTACTTATTCCCTTCCTTCCTGGGAAAGCAGTAATTTAGACACATTCAAATGGTCAGGGAAGTTCTTTTTTTATTTTTATTTTTACATGCAAGCATGCAAGTGAAATACAATAAATACAATAAAACAAGTGAAATATAACATAACAAAACAAGAAACCGCCGGCCAGAAGGACCGACAGCCCAGTACAACAAGTATCAAACAGGAGAAGACAACAAGATATACATGAGAAACACACATCAAGATACATAACAAAACAAAAACAATGACAAACAGGCAAACAACGCAAACAAAACAATAACACATAGGAACAATACAAAACATTATAACAGTACAGAACAAAACCAACAAAACCACTGGCCTGAAGGACCGACAGCACAGTACATCGATTCACAAATTACAGGAAATGCATGAGAAACACAGCAAAATTCATTGAAGCAAGCACAGTAACATCATAAAACAATACAAACACAATCGCCGGCCAGAAGGACCGACAACACAGCACAACAGGATGTACAACATGAAATATAACAAGAAACCACAAACACACAATATAGCTATAAAGAAAAACACTTTAAACATTTAAAAGATTAATAACACCAGGGCAAAAGCATAACAAATACACGAACAAAACCACCCACACCAAACCAACCGCCTCGCAACAAACACAGGGAGAGGCACGGGCACAAACGATAATAAGGGAAACAAAACAGCAAGAAGGGCACACACCACGACAAATATACAGGAAATCAACGGGCATACTTGCCCGGGAACATGTCCCGCGGGAACCGTACATGGAACGCTTCCCAGATCAACCACAGCAAAGGGATTTTGACATGCACCGGGGACGGCATGGCATCCGGAACCCTGGCAACAAACACCCGCGAACAGGGGACCCACACAGTATCACTCCTCAGGCAAGTAGCAACCACTCTCCCCCACAACAAGGGTACCTCCCCACCCATAAAGTCTGCCATGCCTTCATACATCACCATCCCTGCAATCTCTCTCCAGTGACTCTGCGGCATCACAGATGCCGGCAACACGTCCCCTAGGTCACCAACGTATATCCTCACAGGAACGGGCCGGACATAGGGTACTACCACAGGGGCCCCAGCAGCTACGGGCACACCACCAGACAACTGCAGAGAACCTGGGCGGCGCATATCCTTCCGCAAGGTCACTACCAGGCCACGCCCAGCACCAGCATCCACACCATCCCTGGAAGCGGAAGCCACCACTCCCCACCGCGGAGAGGCCTCCGGCGGAGAAGGAACAGAAGGCACACCCGCGACACGGTCACCATCACCAGCAGGCACATGTACCTCCACCTCCACAAACCCCGGAGCCAACGACACATCCTGGTCCACACCATCGCCACCCGAAGACCCAGAGTCACTGAAGTCCCCAACCTCGGCCCAGGCAGACGACGAACGCCTGGAACATTTGGGCACTGGCCGGAGATCGTCAGAGCCGGAAGCGGACCCAGAAACACGGGCACCTCCAGCCGGACGAACAGATGCCCGACGCAGAACGGCAGCAGCCTCCACCACAGGGGGAACCAGGCCACTGGTCAGGGAAGTGGTGGCAGCTTTTAATGCATTTTTAATTATTAGTTTTAAATTAATAATCCCTATTCTTGTTGCTTCCTCCTCATTTAATATTTCAGCTTATATTCGCAGCAACTCAGTGAGGGGTCATACAGAGCTGTAGCAGTGTTAAGCTGGGGTATTGAGTGGAGAGTAAGGGAGTAGTGTGATCGGGTTATTACAATGGTAGCAGCGGTGTTTCAATAATTTCTTGACGATTATTGAAGCCTCACGCGTCTGTCCGTTCGGTCATGCTGTGTTGGGAGAGAGTGCAGCCGTGGCCCATGAGATAGAGTCGACGGTAATCCCATAGTGCGTTGGGCATGGAGTAGGCGATTCTATAGCATAGTGAGGGGCTGGTAATTTAAGTGTAGGCGCTAAGTAGGCAGTTAAGAGAGGAGGCCACCTTTGTTGGTTGGACAAAGTTATTACTCGACTTTCTCAAACTATTGAAAGGGTGTTGCATGGATACCACATGCAAAAGCAGTTCTTCTTTTTTCAAGCTGTCGAGGTTGGGGAATTTAA
The DNA here is from genome assembly GCA_020271785.1 of Procambarus virginalis. Lineage (NCBI taxonomy): Eukaryota > Metazoa > Arthropoda > Malacostraca > Decapoda > Cambaridae > Procambarus > Procambarus virginalis. The sequence continues at coordinate 68,364 of WNGS01146296.1, read as the reverse complement.
TAGGACGCTATTTTTTTTCCCCTCGAGGGCGTGTTGAACGACCCATTAGCTGGACGTTTGGTAAAGTTATGAAGGTGACCACCGTGAGGGATAACCTAGTATCTCTGGCAAACGGGGTGACGGATTTGTCGCACTTTAGATGGCGACAGTCATTCCGCATTCTAGTCTAACTGTCGACCTTTAGCAGCATTTTTGTAGTGTTGGAAGCTAAGTGGTTGTGGTCGCCTAGACTAGAGTGAATTTGCGTGCCGGAAGGGACAGTTATAGGTTAAATCAAGTTTTTCTTAAGTAAACATAAGCGCCTCTTGTATATTAAGCTCCCCTTCAATTCAAGTAATCTCTTTGTTAGTTAAGTGTTCCCTCTTTTTTAAGTAATTCTCGTAAATAAGTGTTGTTCTTTTCTTAGTATTTTTTATATATAATATTATAAGTCTGGATTTTTGTCCCGTGGTTTGCAGTATTAATTCTCTGCGAGAATTACTAAGGTGAGTGGTTTTACTGCAAGTGGAGTGGAGTGAAGTGCAATGCATTAAAGTGGAGTCAGTGAAAGACTCGGTGACAATCGTGGAAAAAAAAATTGTGATGAAATTTTTCAAAGTCGATTGGAAAACCTCAGTTTTGGAATAAATTCCAGTTTTGTGTCAGCCATACGTCCAACGGGTCGTCATTGATAATTCAAGTGTGCAGTTAAAGTGATTCGAGTTAGAGCTTTGAGAGATCAAAAGTCGAGTTTTGGTCAGTTAAGCGAATTTGCGTTCAGACTCTGACTTTTTCTAGCAGTTTCTCAGCACCCAGTGAGGCAGCGATCTGTGATTGTTTGCGCTCAACCAAGTGTCTAAGTGTCTCCTGAGTAGTATGTGCAGTTTAAGTAATAAGTAAACAACACGATGGTATTTAATTTATAATTTTAAGGGAAGAAATACTTGTTTAAGAATTAGCGTGGAGACGGTGTCGGCAGACTTGACTCAGTCATGGTCATTGAGCACGCGTTTAATTTTTGTATACCTAACATATTTCCAAGTGTTTAGCGAGTGTTATATTCAGCTCAAGTAATAATTCACCTATGGGATAGCATTTAATTTATAATTTTGGAAGAATAATTACTAATTTTTAATTAAGAATCAGCGCGACTCTGTGGCTGAAAGCAGTGCGGTTTTCAGTGTTAATTACTCGGTATTCTACAACATGACCGGCGGTGAACAAGCGTATACTAGGTTAATATTGAGCTCATTCAGTAATGTAAACAAGTAACTTAACATTAATTTTGTTTTACTAGTTAAACAATTTATTATTTCCGAGCACCGTTGTAAGCATCGGGCGTAAGTAGTAAATAGTTGTTGAAATATTAAACATCGCGCCAGTTATTAAATTTACGATAACGTCATTCATTCCTAGTGAGCCTGCGAATTATAGAAAATTTTAACAATTCAATTAATGTAGAGTGTTGTATTAAGTGTGTGATGGTCATCAAGACTTAAAAGATTTTGTTTAAATAAAAGAGAATTCAAACTAAATTATTTACAGTAAATTCAGTGTAGTTCCTTTCGCGATAATATTAACTGTACAGTTTTCAATATATTTTGTTCAAGAATTCGGTAATTTTCATAAAATTTTAAAGATTTATATTGGACTTGCATTTAGAGACAAGAAATTCTTTCTTTAATTCTTTTTTATAATTGCGATACCAGTCAACATCAAGTGTTATAGAAATATAGTAAAATAATAAAATTTTATCAAGTACATTCTAGTATTGTTGGACATCTAATAATTAACGTAACCTTTTATTTTGGTTATATTTGTGCATGATTTTTTTCAAACGGCATATACAGCGTCTTGTTTACAGAGTTGTGTAAAACCAGGGTTTTACACAACTCCTCGGTTTGTGCCTCGGAGAGGCTGCAGGATCCAGTAAGTTCAGTAGAACTTCGGTTTCAACTCCTTTTGACCATGTCGTAGCTCAGTCGATTAAGGCAGCGTCTGGGATGCTCTCGAACGCCGGATCGAATCCTCGTCACGGCCCTTGTAGATTTGTTCATTTGATGCTTCACACAATTGTAATTTCTGTGTGTAGTGTTCCTAATGCCTCTGAGTTTATGATTATTGATTCCTTTCCTTCCTGGGGGATCGGTGATAGACACATTCAGGTATGTTATGTCGGGAAGGTGGTGGCAGTGTTTCAGTAAGTCTTTATTCATTACTTTAAAATTAATAATCCCTATTCTTGTTCTTTCCTCCTCATTTAATATTTCAGCTTATATTCGCGGTAACTCAGTGAGGGGTCATTCTGAGCTGTATCAGTGTTAAGCTGGGAGTATTGGGTGGAGACTAAAGGTAGAACAGATCGGGTTATTACAGTCGAATGGTATACGACAGCAGATCAGTTGACAACCAAGTCGGTAGAGCCAGATACCACTAACCTACCAATGAGAAAATTACTATCCCAAGTCAGCAAACCCTTCGATCCATTGGGACTATTAAGTCCAATCTTAATAAATGGAAAGTTGATAATGCAGGAATGCTGACAACAGAAGATAGGCTGGTATGATCTTCTAACACCTGCCTTACAAGAAAAATGGTAGGGGCTAGTGGAAGATTTAAGTATCCTAGAGTCTGCCAAGTTCCCTCGGAACACAGTAAATGAAAACCAACCAATTAAGCTACATGTATTCTGTGATGCCTCAGGAAAGGCTTATGGCACAGTAGCTTACCTGGAATTAAATGGGCAAGCCAATTTGCTCACATCAAAGGCCAGAGTGGCACCGTTAAATAAACGATCATTGCCACAACTGGAGTTAACAACCCTACTGTTAGGAGTAAGATTGGCTCATTATCTGGTCAAGGCCTTAAGCAACATCCACTTTGAAGAAACAGTGGTATGGTCAGATAATGAGGCAGTGCTACAGTGGGTGAAAAACAATAACAGTAAAAATCCTTACGTGAGTAATTGTGTTAAAGAAATACGAGAGTTATCAGCAGGGTATAAATTGAGATAAACCCACCGAAGAGAATCTACCTGATTATCTCTCCTGAGGCTGGACTTATCGGCAATTAACTAAAGCAGAGATGTGGTTCAATGGACCTCAGTGGCTAGTCAGCGACCAGTGACCTGAACAAAAGCCTCAAGTCATTGTGACCAATGTCACTGTACCCACTGAGAATCCAAAACCACCTCAGACTTTGGTAAATGATCCTAATCGGTACTCTGAACTGAATAAACTAATAGGTGTCACCCAAGTGGTGTTTGATTTTCTAAAGAAAATAGGAATCAAGCATAAATTCCCTAATGCCTTACGGTACTGTGTCAAAAAAGCCCAAACAGATATATTCGGGCTAGAATTTGACAATGTCCCTTTGAAACTTCAAAATGATCTGGGTGTCTGGATAGACACCAACAATTATAACTTAATCAAATGCGGAGGCCGCTTATAGCATGCGAACATAGATCTGGAAGCAAAAAATCCAATATTGCTTCCTCGTCACCATATAGTAAGCAAACCAATTGTGTTACATATACACAAATACTGCACTCTGCATGGTTGGGTATTAGATACTCTCACGGACTTAAGACAACAGTACTGGCTACCCCAAGGTAGGCAGACTAAAATCCATAGTTAAATTCTGTGTAATTTGCCAGAGATACGATGCCAGAGTGTGTCCATATCCGGGACCTCCTCCACCCCCAAAGGAACGAGTAATACACATTTGTTCCTTTCAGACTACAGGAGTAGATTTCACAGGAGCACTAACACTAACAGGCACCAAGGACAAAATTCCAGTGAAGGCATATATCTGCCTATTCACCTGTGCCACTGTAATGATCTGGCGCGTAGATCATTGTTCCTCCCTTCTCCCTTTCTCCCTTCTTCCCTTCTCCCCTTCCTCCCTTCTCCTTCCTCCCTTTCTTCCCCTTCCTGGCCTTCCCGTGGGCCATCCCATCTTTCGTCAAGGGTCATAAAGCTTCCTGCCACTGGCTCCCCTCGCCTACAAATACTCCAGGGCCAATAAAACTTGTGGTCTCAAGTTTCGAGAGCCAACCGTCCGGTGGGGTTTTCCTGTTGGTATCGTGGGAATGGTGCAGGAGCCTACGGGAGGAAAACAGAACTTTCAGAAACAAGGCCTATGTCCCCAGACCTAGGAGGCGGAGCTAGTCTGAGTTGTCTGGTCTGAGAGTGACACTCTGCGCTCATTGGTTGAGTAGAAAGGCAGTCTCAGTAGTGCCTGCCATGCCATTGGCCGGTCTCTAGATCACCTAATCATGTTTAAATCCATTGGCCCTAGGCTTGGGAGAGGCGGGGTTAATTTGGGCCTAGGAGTGTGGTAGCATTTTTTGTAAGAGAGAGAATTCAGTGTGTCTGGGGAGTTCAGCTGGGGTACAGGTCACTCTGACCTGCGGACGGCCATTCAACATCATTTGGCAAGTTGCAGTCTTGAAAGGTAATTGTGTTCCTACGTTCTTGTATGTCAGTATTAATATCCATTTGCCTCGCAGTATTTAGAGTAGGCTATAATTTATATTGTGTTTTAATTATACAGTTTTCAATAAATAAAATAATATTAATGTCATTTTGGTGAGTTATCTACCCCCTTTGATTATTTGACTGTGTTATCCATCCTGGTGATTCTCATGTGCTGTGTTAGAAATTCCCCTGTGTTTCTCCATCTTAGATAATAAAGTCAATCGAGAATCTCCCGTTCAGTCCAGTAAGATTAAGTTATTAATTCATTCACTTTCAATCGCTGGTCCATTGAGCTCCCTGATTATCGAGTCCCTTCCTTCCTGGGGACCAATAATTATAGACACATTCATTCATTTGGAAGGTGGTGGCAGTGTATAAAGGTAAGAAGATTAATAATCCCTATTTCCCTTGTGATATTCCTCATTTAATATTTAGCTTATATTCGTGACAGTCCAGCGAGGGGTCATACTGGTCCGTTATTAGTGTTTGCTGGTTTTTAAGTGTGAACGGGTATTACAATGGTATAGCAAACGTTACAATAAGGGTATAGTCAATATTACAATGGTATAGCAAACGTTACAATAAGGGTATAGTCAACATTACACCACAACAAGGGCAGTACATCTAGAAATGACTCCCGATATGAGTGCCGAGGCATTCTTACAGGCTTTCTGCAGGTTTGCTTCACGTAGATACTGTCTTAAGTTAATGATCTCTGACAATGGGTCCAACTTAGTGGCATGGGAAGCATATCTGAGGAAAATCTGGAACCACCCAAAGGTGCGCACTGGAAATTCATACCTCCTAGAGCACCATGGCACGGAAGCTTCTATGAACGCATGATTGGTACAGTGAAAAGGTCTCTATGGAAAACCCTACACCACCAAAAGATTGACCTGCAGGAGCTCCAAACTGTTGCCATTGAAATAGATGCTTGAGTTAACAACAGACCACTTACCTACCTCTCTGATGATGTTTCGCAACGTGAACCCTTAAGTCCAGCTCATCTGATGTATGGGGGACCTCTAAGAACTCTGGTGTCCCTTATGGACGAGGAACCAGAAGATCCTTCATATGTCCGAGAGAGTGACTTGGTGAACGTTTCAATCATCTCTCAAGAGTGATAAGTCATTGGAATGACGTATGGACTCGAGAATACCTGACTGTGCTGAGGGAGTATCATTATGGGGCAAACAATCCTTACAACATAATTAACTTGAACCCTGGTGACAGTTCTGGTGGACAGCGATGGGTCACGCTTAGAGTGGCCTATAGGCCAAATAGTCTCTGTTCATCCAGACCGTCAGGGCATCTTGAGAATAGTGAAAGTAAAATACCTAGGCAACACAACTTTCAAAACATTAGAGAAATTAGTTCCTTTAGAACTGGCAGGAAAAGAAGAAACATGGCAACTTTCTGCACCCGAAGTGCCAGTACAGGACATACGTCTAGAGAGGAATGCTGCATAACAGTGCAAGCTCAAATTACAGAAGTTCTATAATTCTGAGGGCGAGGAATAAAGTGATCGCAGTCCTTACCAGGACTTCGACCCCTATCCCCCCCCTCTGGAATTATGTCGGAAATCCGCCACACACAACAACTATAGTTACCCCTTAAGAATTTAAAGAATGGGTGATTCCATGACGTCATCACACAACACGTAAATATATTAACTCATTTCTTTTAAAACTTCAAACTAGTGTTTAAACTTAATAAATTAGTATTTACTAGAAATGAATATAATTAAATACACCATAAATATAGCTTGACTCCCTATTCCTTAAGACATAAATAGAACCAGCAAAACATTATAGGAACATCACCCCACAGCAGGAAGGAGGCGTCACATACTCTCTGGGACACAACAACAAACCTACACGAGCACCATTCGTCAAAGATTCCCAAAATATGAATCAACCAACCGAGTAACCCCTATTGTGACCCTTACAGCAAAGAGAAGAGCTAAGTATCCGACATCCTAACATCTTTTATTAGTAGTGATCACTATAAAATATTGGATATGTAGCGAGTAGATTATCCCAATAATATACTCGCTCGAAATGCATTGTTAATATTCCTGTCAACCTGTGGAGATGAATGAGGTGAGGTGTTGCCCCAAGCAACCCGGTGAGGTGTTGCCCAAGCATATAAGCGGCAGAAATAGCAAATAGTAACCAGTCTACTTTGAAGTGTGGTCTAGAGCAGACACTTGCGAGATACTGTACCGACGCTCAGTACTCTCTCCCACATAGAGCTCTGCGACTCCGGCCTCACTCAGCTCTCTGCTCTGCTCCAGGCTTCGTCTCAACGTCTACGACACTGCTGTATCCAGGACTACTAAATATATATGAAACATTAAACACTGTGTATTTAATCAACCCAACAACGTAATATAAACATACGTTACAGATAGGTGGCCGGATATTAGCATACAAAAAACACAAATGCAGCAAGTGTTTAGTCAACTATACACACACAATGTTCATGTCACACCTGTGCTTAATATGATTATGGAGCCATTATTAATTCAATTCATTCATCAGGTAAGGTTGAGATTTGAGGATTACGAGGTGAGCAGACCAAGATAATCTGTGACACTCTCTTACTTAAGCTGATCGAAGTGACGCTAAGCTAGCCACCATTACGTGGATCTCTGAGGCACATGTACCACACCCTAATCAGATGGAGGAATCATAGCCGGCCTAATCAGGCCATACCTTCAACACAGCTAAGGATTTACACAAATCTTTTTTGCAATAAAGTAGATAGATTTAATAATATAGTAGATTACGTCACCATATGTGGTATAATTTATATTTTACATAGCGTCGTCGTAGCGTCGGTACAGTATAAATAATTTGTAGTTTATCTTGTATCTACTCATAGTGGTATAAGCTACAAATGTCCCTCCAACTATGTGCAGATAAGATTCTGGCAGGCTGAATCAGAATATACAGTCCACTTAGTATCATAATAATACAATATACCAGTTAACAAAAAATAAAATAAAAATAAATAATTGCCGGATAGGATTTTCCCACAACCATCGTCACCATCGGCACCATCGCCACCTTCCTCACCATCAGCACCATTGACACCTTCGATGGTGTGAACGAATGAACGATAGTGAAGGAACTGGGTTAAGAGTATTGGGGGGGGGGGAGGAGGGTAATGTGAGTTTCTGCCGTTGGGTGTCTGTAGTTTGAGTTGTTTATTGTGTTGTAACTCACACTGCTGCTCATGTAACAGCAGCACCAGTGTGTAGGTCTTGTAACTCACACTGCTGCTCATGTAACAGCACCAGTGTGTAGGTCATGTAACTCACACTGCTGCTCATGTAACAGCAGCACCAGTGTGTAGGTCTTGTAACTCACACTGCTGCTCATGTAACAGCAGCACCAGTGTGTAGGTCTTGTAACTCACACTGCTGCTCATGTAACAGCAGCACCAGTGTGTAGGTCTTGTAACTCACACTGCTGCTCATGTAACAGCAGCACCAGTGTGTAGGTCTTGTAACTCACACTGCTGCTCATGTAACAGCAGCACCAGTGTGTAGGTCCTGCTCATTTTAGACGCCATATTGTGACACAGGTTACTCTTAGACTCTGATACATGGCGACGTCAAGCAGCTTTATCATGGTGTGAACTCTCTACTTTTGACACAGGAAAGTGTAGAGTTTATTACAGAAATCGTCACCGAGCAGGTAAGTTAAGCCTGCCGGGGTGATGGGGCGGCCGGACAGGCGGGAGCAGGAATTGGCGCCGTTGTTGGGCTCCCCTGAGTGCCACTGTGAAGAGTTCACCATGACCCCAGAGATCAACCAGTTAGAGTTTCTCACTCCCACCCACACATTCGCCACTGAAAGTTAGTGAAGGTTTAATTAAATACAAATTACATCATTACATTTCATTATATTCATTGTGAACTATTCATATGTATATTATTATGATGTAAGATGCTCACTCACTCACTACTTCAAGGAGAAGAGAGAGGGGAACATATCAACCAACATACTAATGTTTTCACAAGACTTCACAAAATGATAAGATCGCAACATTGGAAATTAAAGATATTTATACCCTCAAATGTATCGAAGTTATTAATGATAAAGTTAGATAAAAACTAAACTTACTGTGACTTAATTATCATTTTAGGTGATAACCCTATTTGTTCCCAACGAACAAGAGATGCGCTTGTCAAAAAACGTTATGTTATATATTAAATTGTTGCAATTGTTTTGTGAATAAGTAATATCCTAAAATAATAAGAGCATGCAACACTTTAGAATAAAGACTGTAGAGCCATTGACACTACAGCAGGTGTTCCTCAAGGGTCGTGTCTCACTGTTACAGCAGGTGTTCCTCAAGGGTCGTGTCTCACTGTTACAGCAGGTGTTCCTCAAGGGTCGTGTCTCACTGTTACAGCAGGTGTTCCTCAAGGGTCGTGTCTCACTGCTACAGCAGGTGTTCCTCAAGGGTTGTGTCTCACTGTTACAGCAGGTGTTCCTCAAGGGTCGTGTCTCACTGTTACAGCAGGTGTTCCTCAAGGGTCGTGTCTCACTGTTACAGCAGGTGTTCCTCAAGGGTCGTGTCTCACTGTTACAGCAGGTGTTCCTCAAAGCGAGAGGCTTGCGCTATCAAACCAGGTTGCGCTAGGAACCAAGAAGCATGCAGGGCACCAAGAGGCATGCAGGGCACCAAGAGGCATGCAGGGCACCAAGAGGCATGCAGGGCACCAAGAGGCATGCAGGGCACCAAGAGGCATGCAGGGCACCAAGAGGCATGCAGGGCACAAAGAGGCAAGCAGGGCACCAAGAGGCAAGCAGGTACACTAAGAGGCAAGCAGGTACACCAAGAGGCAAGCAGGGCCCCAAGAGGCAAACAGGGCACCAAGAGGCATGCAGGGCACCAAGAGGCAAGCAGGGCACCAAGAGGCAAGCAGGGCACCAAGAGGCATGCAGGGCACCAAGAGGCAAGCAGGGCACCAAGAGGCATGCAGGGCACTAAGAGGCAAGCAGGGCACCAAGTGGCATGCAGGGCACCAAGAGGCATACAGGGCACTAAGAGGCATGCAGGGCACCAAGAGGCATGCAGGGCACCAAGTGGCAAGCAGGGCACCAAGAGGCATACAGGGCACTAAGAGGCATGCAGGGCACCAAGAGGCATGCAGGGCACCAAGAGGCAAGCAGGGCACCAAGAGGCAAGCAAGGCACCAAGAGGCAAGCAGGTACACCAAGATGCAAGCAGGTACACCAAGAAGCAAGCAGGGCCCCAAGAGGCAAGCAGGGCACCAAGAGGCATGCAGGGTACCAAGAGGCAAGCAGGGCACCATGAGGCATGCAGGGCACCAAGAGGCAAGCAGGTTACCAAGAGGCAAGCAGGGCACCAAGAGGCAAGCAGGTACACCAAGAGGCAAGCAGGTACACCAAGAGGCAAGCAGGTACACCAAGAGGCAAGAAGGACACCAAGAGGCTAGCAGGTACACCAAGAGGCAAGCAGGTACACCAAGAGGCAATCAGGTACACCAAGAGGCAAGCAGGTACACTAAGAGGCAAGCAGGTACACTAAGAGGCAAGCAGGGCACCAAGAGGCAAGCAGGTACACCAAGTGGTAAGCAGGTACACCACGATGCAAACAGGGCACCACGAGGCAAGCAGGTACACCAAGAGGCAAGCAGGTACACCAAGAGGCAAGCAGGTACACCAAGTGGTAAGCAGGTATACCAAGAGGCAACAGGGCATCAAGAGGCAAGGAGGGCACCAAGAGGCAAGCAGGTACACCAAGTGGTAAGCAGGTATACCAAGAGGCAAGCAGGTACACCAAGAGGCAAGCAGGTACACCAAGAGGCAAGCAGGTACACCAAGAGGCAAGCAGGTACACCAAGAGGCAAGCAGGGTACCAAGAGGCAAGCAGGAACACCAGGAGGCAAGAAGGGCACCAAGCGGCAAGCAGGTACACCAAGCGGCAAGCAGGAACACCAAGAGGCAAGAAGGGCACCAAGCGGCAAGCAGGTACACCAAGAGGCAAGCAGGAACACCAAGAGGCAAGAAGGGCACCAAGAGGCAAGCAGGTACATCAAGTGGTAAGCAGGTACACCAAGAGGCAAGGAGGGCACCAAGAGGCAAGCAGGTACACCAAGAGGCAAGGAGGGCACCAAGAGGCAAGCAGGTATACCAAGAGGCAAGCAGGGCACCAAGAGGCAAGCAGGTACACCAAAAGGTAAGCAGGAACACCAAGAGGCAAGAAGGGCACCAAGAGGCAAGCAGGTACACCAAGTGGTAAGCAGGTACACCAAGAGGCAAGGAGGGCACCAAGAGGCAAGCAGGTACACCAAGAGGCAAGGAGGGCACCAAGAGGCAAGCAGGTATACCAAGAGGCAAGCAGGGCACCAAGAGGTAAGCAGGGCACCAAGAGGCAAGCAGGTACACCAAGAGGCAAGCAGGTACACCAAGAGGCAAGAAGGGCACCAAGAGGCAAGCAGGGCACCAAAAGCAAGCAGGTACACCAAGAGGCAAGCAGGTACACCAAGAGGCAAGCAAACCAAGAGGCACCAAGAGGCAAGCAGGCACACCAAGAGGCAAGCAGGCACACCAAGAGGCAAGGAGGGCACAAGAGGCAAGCAGGTACACCAAGAGGCAAGCACACCAAGCAGGCACACCAAGAGGCAAGCAGGTACATCAAGAGGCAAGCAGGTACACCAAGAGGCAAGCAGGTCCACCAAGAGGCAAGCAGGGTACCAAGAGGCAAGCAGGAACACCAGGAGGCAAGAAGGGCACCAAGCGGCAAGCAAGTACACCAAGCGGCAAGCAGGAACACCAAGAGGCAAGAAGGGCACCAAGCGGCAAGCAGGTACACCAAGAGGCAAGCAGGAACACCAAGAGGCAAGAAGGGCATCAAGAGGCAAGCAGGTACACCAAATGGTAAACAGGTACACCAAGAGGCAAGGAGGGCACCAAGAGGCAAGCAGGTACACCAAGAGGCAAGGAGGGCACCAAGAGGCAAGCAGGTATACCAAGAGGCAAGCAGGTACACCAAGAGGCAAGGAGGGCACCAAGAGGCAAGCAGGTACACCAAGAGGCAAGGAGGGCACCAAGAGGCAAGAAGGTATACCAAGAGGCAAACAGGGCACCAAGAGGCAAGCAGGTACACCAAAAGGTAAGCAGGTACACCAAGAGGCAAGAAGGGCACCAAGACGCTAGCAGGTACACCAAGTGGAAAGCAGGTACACCAAGAGGCAAGGAGGGCACCAAGAGGCAAGCAGGTACACCAAGAGGCAAGGAGGGCACCAAGAGGCAAGCAGGTATACCAAGAGGCAAGCAGGGCACCAAGAGGCAAGCAGGTACACCAAAAGGTAAGCAGGAACACCAAGAGGCAAGAAGGGCACCAAGAGGCAAGCAGGTACACCAAGTGGTAAGCAGGTACACCAAGAGGCAAGGAGGGCACCAAGAGGCAAGCAGGTACACCAAGAGGCAAGGAGGGCACCAAGAGGCAAGCAGGTATACCAAGAGGCAAGCAGGGCACCAAGAGGTAAGCAGGGCACCAAGAGGCAAGCAGGTACACCAAGAGGCAAGCAGGTACACCAAGAGGCAAGCAGGGCACCAAGAGGCAAGCAGGGCACCAAAAGCAAGCAGGTACACCAAGAGGCAAGCAGGTACACCAAGAGGCAAGCAAACCAAGAGGCACCAAGAGGCAAGCAGGCACACCAAGAGGCAAGCAGGCACACCAAGAGGCAAGGAGGGCACCAAGAGGCAAGCAGGTACACCAAGAGGCAAGCACACCAAGCAGGCACACCAAGAGGCAAGGAAGGCACCAAGAGGCAAGCAGGTACACCAAGATGCAAACAGGGCACCAAGAGGCAAGCAGGTACACCAAGAGGCAAGCAGGTACACCAAGAGGCAAGCAGGTACACCAAGTGGTAAGCAGGTATACCAAGAGGCAACAGGGCATCAAGAGGCAAGAGGGCACCAAGAGGCAAGCAGGTACACCAAGAGGTAAGCAGGTATACCAAGAGGCAAGCAGGTACACCAAGAGGCAAGCAGGTACACCAAGAGGCAAGCAGGTACACCAAGAGGCAAGCAGGTACACCAAGAGGCAAGCAGGGTACCAAGAGGCAAGCAGGAACACCAGGAGCAAGAAGGGCACCAAGCGGCAAGCAGGTACGCCAAGAGGCAAGCAGGAACACAAGAGGCAAGAAGGGCACCAAGCGGCAAGCAGGTACACCAAGAGGCAAGCAGGAACACCAAGAGGCAAGAAGGGCACCAAGAGGCAAGCAGGTACACCAAGTGGTAAGCAGGTACACCAAGAGGCAAGGAGGGCACCAAGAGGCAAGCAGGTACACCAAGAGGCAAGGAGGGCACCAAGAGGCAAGCAGGTATACCAAGAGGCAAGCAGGGTACCAAGAGGTAAGCAGGGCACCAAGAGGCAAGCAGGTACACCAAGAGGCAAGCAGGTACACCATGAGGCAAGCAGGGCACCAAGAGGCAAGCAGGGCACCAAAAGCAAGCAGGTACACCAAGAGGCAAGCAGGTACACCAAGAGGCAAGCAAACCAAGAGGCACCAAGAGGCAAGCAGGCACACCAAGAGGCAAGCAGGCACACCAAGAGGCAAGGAGGGCACCAAGAGGCAAGCAGGTACACCAAGAGGCAAGCACACCAAGCAGGCACACCAAGAGGCAAGCAGGTACATCAAGAGGCAAGCAGGTACACCAAGAGGCAAGCAGGTACACCAAGAGGCAAGCAGGGTACCAAGAGGCAAGCAGGAACACCAGGAGGCAAGAAGGGCACCAAGCGGCAAGCAGGTACACCAAGCGGCAAGCAGGAACACCAAGAGGCAAGAAGGGCACCAAGCGGCAAGCAGGTACACCAAGAGGCAAGCAGGAACACCAAGAGGCAAGAAGGGCACCAAGAGGCAAGCAGGTACACCAAGTGGTAAACAGGTACACCAAGAGGCAAGGAGGGCACCAAGAGGCAAGCAGGTACACCAAGAGGCAAGGAGGGCACCAAGAGGCAACCAAGTACACCAAGAGGCAAGGAGGGCACCAAGAGGCAAGAAGGTATACCAAGAGGCAAACAGGGCACCAAGAGGCAAGCAGGTACACCAAAAGGTAAGCAGGTACACCAAGAGGCAAGAAGGGCACCAAGACGCTAGCAGGTACACCAAGTGGAAAGCAGGTACACCAAGAGGCAAGGAGGGCACCAAGAGGCAAGCAGGTACACCAAGAGGCAAGGAGGGCACCAAGAGGCAAGCAGGTATACCAAGAGGCAAGCAGGGCACCAAGAGGCAAGCAGGTACACCAAAGGTAAGCAGGAACACAAGAGGCATGAAGGGCACCAAGAGGCAAGCAGGTACACCAAGTGGTAAGCAGGTACACCAAGAGGCAAGGAGGGCACCAAGAGGCAAGCAGGTACACCAAGAGGCAAGGAGGGCACCAAGAGGCAAGCAGGTATACCAAGAGGCAAGCAGGGCACCAAGAGGTAAGCAGGGCACCAAGAGGCAAGCAGGTACACCAAGAGGCAAGCAGGTACACCAAGAGGCAAGCAAACCAAGAGGCACCAAGAGGCAAGCAGGCACACCAAGAGGCAAGCAGGCACACCAAGAGGCAAGGAGGGCACCAAGAGGCAAGCAGGTACACCAAGAGGCTAGCACACCAAGCAGGCACACCAAGAGGCAAGGAAGGCACCAAGAGGCAAGCAGGCACACCAAGAGGCAAGGAGGGCACCAAGAGGCAAGCAGGTACACCAAGAGGCAAGCACACCAAGCAGGTACACCAAGAGGCAAGGAGGGCACCAAGAGGCAAGCAGGGCAACAAGACGTAAGCAGGTACACCAAGAGGCAAGGAGGGCACCCAGAGGCAAGCAGGGCACCAAGAGGCAAGCAAGGGACCAAGAGGTAAGCAGGTACACCAAGAGGCAAGGAGGGCACCAAGAGGCAAGCAGGTACACCAAGAGGCAAGCAGGTACACCAAGAGGCAAGCAGGGCACCAAAAGCAAGCAGGTACACCAAGAGGGAAGTAGGTACACCAAGAGGCAAGAAGGGCACCAAGAGGTAAGCAGGTACACCAAGAGGAAGTAGGTACACTAAGAGGCAAGGAGGGCACCAAGAGGCAAGCAGGTACACCAAGAGGCAAACAGGGCACCAAAAGCAAGCAGGTACACCAAGAGGGAAGTAGGTACACCAAGAGGCAAGGAGGGCACCAAGAGGCAAGCAGGTACACCAAGAGGCAAGAAGGGCACTAAAAGGCAAGCAGGTACACCAAGAGGTAAGCAGGTACACCAAGAGGTAAGCAGGTACACCAAGAGGCAAGCAAGGCACCAAGAGGTAAGCAGGTATACCAAGAGGCAAGCAGGGCACCAAGAGGCAAGCAGGGCACCAAGAGGCAAGCAGGTATACCAATAGGCAAGCAGGGCACCAAGAGGCATGCAGGGCACCAAGAGGTAAGCAGGTATACCAAGAGGCAAGCAGGGCACCAAGAGGCAAGCAGGGCACCAAGAGGCAAGCAGGGCACCAAGAGGCAAGCAGGGCACCAAGAGGCAAGCAGGTATACCAAGAGGCAAGCAGGGCACCAAGAGGCAAGCAGGGCACCAAGAGGCANGGTGCCATAAGCACTGTCAGAGATCACTGTCTGATCATTAGAGGTCCACCGCTGTTCAACACCTTCCCAGCATCTATAAAAAATATTGCGGAAACAAGGATGGACTTCTTTCACAGGCAATTATATAAGTTTCTGCAAGAAGTGTCGGTCCAATCCGATTGTTGTGGATGTGTAGACCTGTGGGTCGCTCCAAGCAACAGCCTCTTAAACCAAGTTATGACAAATCGAGCCTTGCTCATAGTCGGGGCTGAGGAGAAAAACTCCAGACACCCTCTTCAGGTATATTCCAGGTAAACTGTGCACACATATGAAGAGTTATGTCATTATAATTCCAAGTTTTACATGAGCAGCCTTCAGCCTCCTGAGCTTCGTGACTGGAGGGAATGGAGTACTGGGAACCGGAGGGAACACAGGGAAGTAGAGAGATGAGGAGCGGGTGTAGGGAGATTTAGCCTTTGTTTACCTGGATGGGGATCGTGGGGTCTCAGAAGTTAACCGTTCCTTACCCTCGAATATTGAAGCCAACATAAAGCAACTCTTATCTATAATCAAACTTACTTTATATAATTGTTTACACAGTTATGTGAACAATAAACATTATTTAATTACTGATATTCAACAGTGGATGGAACAGTGTGGTGAGTGACAAGGGTGACTATGACAGCACCATCGGTACCATCGGCACCATTGGAGCCATCAGCACCATTTGACTATTAGCACCATTGGCACCATAGTCACCATTGGAACCATCGGCATCATTGGCACAATCGACACCACTGGAACCATCGTCACCATTGGCACCATCGACACCACTGGCACCATCAGTACCATCTGCACCATATGCATCATCGTCACCATCGGAACCATCAGCACCATTTGCACCATTTGCACCATCGGCATCATCAGCACCATCTGCACAATGGTCATCACATGCACAATCTATACCATTGGTACCATCAGCACTGTTACGGTATCGATACTGTTACCGGAGTACGATACCGTAACAGAGTAAGCAATTTATGCACCAGCTATGGATGTGCACTCCCACTCCCATGTATTGGGGGCAACACAGACTACGACATCTGTTGGTGACGGCATGGCATCGGTGAAAGGCTCTGGTTTCCTACCTCAGTCAGAATGTGAGGTCGATGATGACCTCTGGTGAGTGGCGTAATGATGTCAACGCCATCTAGGTTGTGGTTACAAGTTACAATTTTAGTTCCTTGGTGGAGGGGTGTTTTCCTAAAATCACCCAGTGTACTGTCCGTTTAGTTAATGACGTTTTATGTTCACAGAGGTGGCGTCAGGAGACGGTTGTGCTAACGAGGGTAGTTCACCTTAGGCAGTCCAAGAACTCGACTTTATCCTGTAAGAGGACAAAGTGGCCGCCGTTGGTTATAGCAGTGTGTTAGCTGCTGGTTTATGCATAGTTGGATGGTTCGACGTACCCGGGATTAGCCAGGAAGAGTTACCCAACGACAGTCGTGTCTGTTGAGAAGTGCTGCTAGTGAGTTGCTAGAGACTTCTGCCAGGGTGTTAGCTACCCCCTGTATGTGACTGTTTGAGACCCCTGTCAGCGTGTTGCTGAAACCCTCTGCCAGTGTGTATCTGGAGAGCAGAGGTGCAGTATTGGAACATCGTGAAGATAAGGTGTGTGTGGACTGGCCCCATGTTGAAGAAAGTGAACTTGCTGGCGTTCGTCATTAGGAGTGGACAACGTGTACCTGGAAAGTGGATTCACCGGGATTTGATGAACACTGCCAATGTATTGTGTCCTGAGTGAAAGCGACACTGTAAATACGTATGGTAATGCTTTATTATAATATATATATAGTGGTGAAGGGTGTTAATATATTGGTGAAGGTGTAATTGTGTATTGTTTATCCCCTTTTATTCTTTGCACTACTACTTACCACAGCCAGTTCTTGAAAATTTACCACCGACTTGGGGTTGGATATAGAAGAAGAGGTTTAAACATCATGAACCCGGTTACAGGCACAATGTGGCAGTAATATAATTGGCATCCCCAGCGGGATCCGTTTTCTTGTCAGGTAAGTTTGATAGAATTGGTTAAGTAATTTTTTTTTTTTATTTATTTTTACATGAAAAGCATGCAATTTAAATACAATAAAAAAAATCAAGAACATAGAAAACAGAACAACACAAAAAACCACCGGCCAGAAGGGCCGACAGCACAGTACAACAAAATACAAACTCGATAAATGCATTGAAAAAAACACAGCAGACAACACGACACAAAATAGAAAACAATGACAAACAACAAGCACAGGAACATGTCAAAACAAAACAGTATTAAACAAAACAAACATCAAGATGCATAACATGCAATCAAGGAAAAAAAAAACATAGTTACATCAACAACAAACAAACACCGGCCTGAAGGACCGAGAACAAAACACAACATAATGAACAAATTGAATTATTATAAAAAATACAATAAAAATGCACACCACACAATAAGCAAATAACAACAAAGAAAAATAAAAGACAAATACAACACATAAGCATAAAATAGAAACACATAGGGCACAGTAACAACACTAAATAAATACAGGAAGACCAACACACACACACCACCCGCCTCGCCACAAAACAAAGGGAGAGGCATGGGCACAAACTACCAGAAGGCAAACAAACAGCCAGAAGGGCACACAGCACAAAAGTATAAAATCACCTGACGTATTTGCCTGGAAACTCGTCCCGAGGGAATCTGACATGGAATGCCTCCCATCGTAACCACTGCCAAGGGCCCTGACTATCCACCGGGGACGCCATCTCCTCCGGGACGTTGGCCACAAACACCCGCAAACAGGGCACCCAAATAGTATCACACCGGAACCGAGTGACCGGTACACGCTCCCACACCAATGGAATCGCCCCACGCAGAAAGTCCAGCGCCTCATCGCAGATCGGTAAATAGCAATCCGCGACCAGTGACCCAACGGCATCACAGACTCCGGTAACACGTCCCCCAAGTGCCCAACGGTCAACCTCCAAGGAGGGAGCCTGGCAGAAGGCACCACCACAGGGGCACCAGCGCCCACGGGCACACCACCGGACGACCGCGTGGAAACCGAACTGCGCACATCTTTCCGCAAGGTCACCACCAGGCCACGCCCAGACCCATCAACCCCACCATCCCTGGCAGCGGAGGCCACCACTCCCCACCGCGGAGAGGCCCCCGGCGGAGGAGGAACAGCAGGCACACCCGAGACACGGACACCAACGTCAGCAGACGCATGGACTTCCGCCACCACTAACTGCAGAGCCAGCGACGTATCCGGAACCACTCCATCCACACCCGAGGACTCACAGTCACTAAAGTCCCCAACATCGGCCCAGGTAGACGACGAATGCCAGAAACGTTTGGGCACCGGCCTGAGATCGTCAGAGCCGGAAGCCGACCCAGAAACACGGGCACCACTAGCCGGAAGCACTGACGCCCGCCGCAAAACGGAAGCAGCCTCGACCACAGGGGGAACCGGACCACACACAACAAGGGGCCCCACAGCCACCCCAGCACCCAGCACAGCCGGGGCCCGAGGCGAGGATGCAGGGCCAAGCACAGCTGCTGAAGACGGGTGAGCAGACGGGGAGGAGGGAGCAGCAGGGACAGGAGCAGGAGTATCAACCGACGGCATCGCAACATCCTGAGGAGGGTCGGTGACATCCGGGGGAACGTCTGGCGACGCTGGGGGAGCCTCAACAACGAGCGGGTCGGTTACCTCATCCCCGGAGTCCTCGTCCAGGGGAAGCGGAGGGAAATCCTCTTCCCGGAACAAGTTGACTTGAGCAACCGGAGCCGCATCGCACCCGGCAGCCTGATGCCCCAACAGGCCACACCGGAAACAGGTACGAGGCTGCCGGGCATAGTACACCCGGATGTAGCACCCCAGAAGCCTGACCGAAGATGGAATATCCGACCGCAGGCGCATCCCCAAGGTGCGAACGTTCGTGCGCCTACCTGCATACCTTCCTGAGGAGAGCGTGTTGACCCGCACACTGACGACCGCTCCAAACCGCTGAAAGTAACATCGGAGAAGGTCCTCGGGAAACTCCAGGGGCGCCCCATGCACGCTGACATAAGTCAGTGCACCACTACGGTCGGAGATGGAGACAGAGCCGGCACCATCCGGCAGCGACAACGAGCGTCCCTCGTAATGACTGAGGAAATCACGGTACACTTCCTCCATCACAAACTTGATGACAACCCGATGGGCAGTCACAAGCTCATTACCGTAAACGGCCACCACAGGGACACGAAGCATGTCGCACATAACCATGGCTATCTCCGTATATCCAGCACGACCAGTGAACTCCAGGCCCACGGAGTTCACGCGCTTGATAGAAGGAAGGGGACCACCCATGGCAAGCACGCCACGTTAACGCGCAGCCAGCAGCAACAGCAAGGGGGGGAGGGGGGCAGAAACGCCCACCCCCTCTGGTGACGAAAACGGCAAACACCCCAAACCACCAGAGGCCAGACGACACGTCTGTACCCCACGGCAGCTCCAGGTCAACTCTTTAAGTAATTAGTGCAATCCCATTGTTTAGATTTTCCCTTTTTTGTAAGTGTCAAGTGTAGTGTTGGGAAACAGAGCAGTATTTGTGATTGTGCGCAACATTAACAATGGCAGAGAAACAGATCATTGACACATTGGGCGATGTTCAGGAGCTTTTGAACCAGGAGGACTCCCTTTCCAAGTTTTTTTTTAAATTTATTTTTACATGCAAGCATGCAAGTACAAGCAATAAATACAATAAAAGGTACATAATAAAACCGAATTTAGCAAACACAAAACAAACACCGGCCAGAAGGACCGACATCACAGTACAAAACCATCAAAAAAGCGCAAAACAGGCAAAACAATACCCTAAATACAATAACACATAAACCAAGACCAAATTACACATTGAAAGCAGAGGAGAACAATACAAAAAATAATAAAATTCATAACATGGCATAATAACAATTCAAGACAGAAACAAAAAACAAAATTTCTGCATAATAACCCCTCACGTAAGAGAGCAAACAGCATAGCCAGAAGGGCACATAATACAATAAATCAAAGAAACATAATTTATGAAAAGGCATAGCCGAAATTACAGTGGCCTGAAGGGCACCCAATAAACACCACAGAACAAACTATCAAGATTGCGCATACTTTTCCGGCCACTCCGCTGCCGGGAAACGAACACAATACGCCTCCCACAACAACAGGATGTCGTCCGAAAGAGGGTGACGAAATGTCTGCCGAGGATCGGGCATCGAAAGCGGCACACCCTCAACAAATACCCGAGCCTGTGGAACCCAGACGGTCGAGGGGCACCACGGAACAGGCAGCACTCGGGTATGAAAGTGAACAACCAAAGGGTTAGTCACTGAATCATGCGCCACGCCGGAGGCCAAGATGAACGGGACGGGCTGCCCCTTACAGGCGCGGGCAACGGGCAACGCACTTGTAACCTTTGCAGCCCCACAGGGCTCCGCAGCAACCACCGGACGGGACACCTGCAGGGGCCCCCCTCGCCGAACATCCTTCTTTAGTAACAACACTAGGTCGCGGCCTGCACCAGCACCCCCCTCCCCAACGTCCGGAGGAGCAACCACCCCCCACTGCGGGGAACCGCCTACAGACGAAACAGGAGGCGAATCATACACACAACCCTTGGCATCAGCAGGTACATGGACGTCAGCGACCACCACCTCATCTCCCGAAGACCCATCGTCGTCGAAACCCCCCACATCAGCCCATGCAGTAGAAGAATGCCTGGACCGCTTGGGCACCGGGCGCACATCCTCAGAGCCGGAGGCGGACCCAGAACCACGGGCATCACAAGCCGTGCGATCACCGCCCGTCTCATGACTGCAGCAGCCTCAACCGCAGGGGGAACCGGACCACACACAACAGGAGGCCCCACAGCCACCCCAGCACTCAGCGCAGCCGGGACCCGAGGCGAGTTCGCAGGCGAGCACGCAGGGCCAGGCGCAGAAACCGAAGACTGGCGAACAGACGGCGAGGAGGGAGCATCAGAAAGGCCCACGGGCTCATCAGTGACAGGAGCAGGAGTTTCCACCGAGGGCATCGCAACATCCAGCATAGGGTCGGCGACATTCGGGGGAACTTCCACCACAGGGGGCTCATCAGGCGACACAGGGGGTGCAGCCGCGTCCGGAGAGGCGTCCTCCTCCACAGGAAGTGGTGGAAAGTCTTCCTCGCTGAAGAGGTTCACAGGCGCAGAGGCGGGCGCAGAACAGTCAGCAGCTTGATGGCCCGACAGGCCACAACGATAACATGTCCGAGGCTGGCGGGCGTAGAATACACGAACCGTGTACCCCATCAGCCGCACTGAGGACGGAATATCCTCCCGTAGCCTCATGCCCAGGGTACGAATGTTCGTCCTGACGCCCTTAAGTGGGCTCGAAGACACCACATTCACTCGCACACTCACGATGGCGCCAAACCGGCCGAAATACCGCCGTAGCAGACCCTCTGGAAATTCCAACGGAGCCCCATGAACACTGACGTAGGTGAGAGCACCACTCCGATCCGAGACGGAAACAGTGCCCTCCCCATCTTGTAGAGGCAGAGTCCGCCCCTCGTATCTACGGAGAAAAGCACGATACGCCATTTCTTCAGTGAACTTGAGGATCACCCGACGGGCCGTCACCAGCTCGACACCGTAGATATCCATCACAGGTACCTGCAGCTGCTCACACACCCGTGCAATCTCCGGGTACCCAGCCCGGCTGGAAAATTCCAGGCCCACAGACTGAGCCCGCAGTACTGGTGGGAGTGGGACCCCCATCGTAACGCAGTTCCGCCACGTCAGCAAACAGCCAGCCAGGCAACAACACTGGGAGGGCAGCTACGCCCCGCCACCTGGCGACCAAACGGCTAACTACCCCAGCAGTCACGGAGGGACACGTCCGCACTCCACGGCTGCTCAGGGTCAACTCCCCCCCTTTCCAAGTTGAAACATCTGGGAAAACCTGAATTGGTTTTATTAAGTGAATACCTAGAGATTAAGGTGAGCGATCGTGAATCGTGTGTGTAAATCCTCTCAAAGGTATACAAGCATTAAAACCTGCGGGTAAGCAAGAAAGTAAAGTGCAGAGAAAAGGAGAAAGCGGTATGGCTTCCACTGAAAAGGAAGACCAGGGAAGTGATGGTGAAAGTGACAAAGATGAACTTAATATAAGCCACTTAACAGTGAAAATGCGAGTTAGAGATAAATGGTGAAATAGAGTGGAAAAAGCTAGAATTAGAGAGAGAGAGAGAGACAAGAAAGAGAAATCGAATTGAAACGTCTGGAACAAGAAAGAGAAGAAAGAAGACAAGAAAGAGATAAGGAAATCGAAATAAAACGTGAAATTGAAGAGGAACGGTTGGAGTAGGAAATGAAAATGAAACGTTTGGAAATAGAAGAAAGAAGAGAAGAAAAGGAGCGAGATAGGCAACATACCGTCCCACGTAGTGCCGTGAAATCAACCCCAGGTAGTCCTAGAAGATCTAGTCCAAGGAGAGACTTAGTGTGTTGGACCTGCGGGAAGAACAGGGCACATAGCTGCTAAGTGTCGGAGCAGGACAGGTAACGACCTGCATAGAGAGGTTATGCTGGCGAGTTGTGTGACACCATCAGTAGACACCCAGTCTCTAGGGACGAAGAGAGAGAAACCAGAATTGTTTGCCCTTACACTTCGCAAGGGTATGTGTCGATTAATCTCACTGGTAGGTCTGTGGTAGTGGTCAGAGATAGTGGGGAAACCCAGTCTCTGATTTTGAGAAACTCGTTACCCGAGGAAGTGTCTACTGACGGGAAACAAAGTGTTATATTAAGCGGGTTTCCCTCGACGTTGTATGCTGTCACCTTAGTAGGAGTACATTTAATAATAATAATAATAATAATATTTTATTTAGGAAAAGTACATACATAGATGCAGTTACAAACATTCTGATTGATTTATGGATAGAGCTAGTACATACAATTATTAAAGCCACTAGTATGCATATCGTTTCGGGCAAGGTGAGGTGGGGGAAAAACACTTAGACTAAAACTTAATAGTAATTGAGCTTAAAGTATAAATTATGTTGAAAAAAAATAAAAGATAAAAAGGGGGGGGGAACATGGTAGAAAATAGCCAATATATAAGTTGGTCAGCAAACAGCATTGTTTAAAAATATTAAGACATGGGTTGACATTTAGGGGTAAGGTAGGTTACAAGGAGTTAATTAAGTAGTACTTAGTTTTCATCTTAAACTGGTTGAGAGAGGTACAGCCTTTGACATGATTGGGAAGGTCATTCCACATCCTGGGTCCCTTGATTTGTAGAGCATTTCTAGTTTGATTAAGTCGTACTTTTGGAATAGCAAATATGTATTTGTTTCTGGTGTAGTGCATATGGGTTCTGTTACAACTTTCTAAGAAGCTTTTAAGGTCAGGATTGATGTTATAATTCAGAATTTTAAATATACAGAGTACACATGAGAGGATGTGCAGTGACTTAATATCTAACATATTCAGAGATTTGAGTAAGGATACCAAGTGCTGTCTGGGGCCAGAGTTAGATATTGTTCTAATAGAAGCTTTGTGTTGGGTAATTAGAGGACGTAAATGATTTTGGGTAGTATAACCCGAAGCACAAATACCATTGTTGAGATAAGGATAGATGAGAGAGTAAAGAGCGTCACCAGGGCAGGGCGAGGTACATAATATCTGATCTTAGAAAGATTGCCAACAGTTTTAAAAACTTTTTTTTTGCTATATTTAGAATGTGTCCCTGGAAATTCAGTTTGTTATTTATGAGGACACCAAGGAATTTACCA
Organism: Procambarus virginalis; assembly: GCA_020271785.1. NCBI lineage: Eukaryota > Metazoa > Arthropoda > Malacostraca > Decapoda > Cambaridae > Procambarus > Procambarus virginalis. Next base: position 44,466 of record WNGS01146296.1, on the reverse strand, counting down.
TCAACTTTACTACTGATTCTTTATTGTTTATTCTTAGATTAATTGTATTTGAGGATTTATTACCAAACAAAATATAGAAAGTTTTGTCAATGTTAAGGGTGAGTTTGTTAGCAGTTAGCCAAAGATGGACTTTATTTAGTTCAGTATTCACAGTGACATTTAGAGGAAGCGGGTCAGGACTGGAGAAAATGAAAGTTGTGTCATCAGCAAATAAGATTGGTTTGAGGCGTTGAGAGGCATTTGGAAGGTCATTAATGTAGATGAGAAAGAGGAGAGGGCCAAATATGCTGCCCTGTGGAACACCAATGTTTATGGGTAGTGTAGGAGAAATTCACAGAAACATACTGGAGCCTGTCAGTAAGGTAAGATTGAAGGTATTGCAGTGAGTGTCCTCTGACTCCATAATGATGTAATTTAAGAAGAAGGTTTTTGGTGGTTGACAGTGTCAAAAGCCTTACGTAGGACCACAAATAACCCAACAGGGAACTCATTTTTATCAAGAGATGTATGTATCAAGTTAATCATACTAATAATTGCATCATTAGTGCTTTTATTTGGTCTGAAACCTTACTGGCAAGAGCTAAGCATATTTGAGTTTGGCTAGATATGAATGAAGCTGCTTGCATATTAGCTTTTCAAATATTTTTGACAAGGTTGGCAGAATTGTGATAGATCTGTAACTGAGTGAGATCATCAGTGAGATCACCACATTTGTGGACTGGGGTTACTGTCGCTTTTTTAGAATATCCGGAACGGTTTGGAGTTCAAGTGACTTCTTGAAGAGCAATGCAATGGCAGAAGCTAGAAATCTGGAGGCGTTTTTGTAAATTAGAGATGGTATCTCATCAAGGGCACTTGACTTTTAAGGGAAAGGATTACCTCATTAACATCAGAGGAAGTTATATTCTGGATACTTACCTGTAAGGTAGTCTTTAATATTAGTGAGGATGGAATATCATAAGCAAGAGATATATCAATTTAGAATCGCCATACTTCTGTGGCAAGTGTGCTTTGGCAGTAGTGGATCATCTTCCAATAGAGGGAATAGAGGTCATACTGCCCAACGACTTGGCTGTATGTCTGGTGAATAACCATCCTATGGTTGTGGAAGATCCGGTAAATGATGTGATGAAACCTGTAGTAGCAGTGCAAACTAGATTACAGGCAGAGACACAGTTGAGAATAAATGACTTGTTTGACCCTCTACCTACCCCACAGGTTACCTTACCTTACCTTGAGGTTACCTTGAGGTGCTTCCGGGGCTTAGCGTCCCCGCAGCCCGGTCATCGACCAGGCCTCCTGGTTGCTGGACTGATCAACCAAGCTGTTTGACGCGGCTGTTCGCAGCCTGACGTATGAGTCACAGCCTGGTTGATCAGGTATCCTTTGGAGGTGCTTATCCAGTTCTCTCTTGAACACTGTGAGGGGTTTGCCAGTTATGCCCCTTATGCTAGGTTGCTGACAGCACTCCAACGAACTCGCTGGATTCAACTCTAGTACCGAGACACCGGACTTGAGCGACCCCGATAGAGGAACTGGAAAAGGACCCCCAAGTACAAGCACTCACCGTTACTATGCATTCCTACTACGAAAAGAGGTGACCAGTATTACTGGAATGATAAGGTACTGTGTCGAAGGTGTCACAGAAATTTCCCAAGTCTCCAGAGGTAGGTACACAGGTGGTCGTATCCCTCAGTGTTCCGGGCCAAGCTGTTAGAAACAGCCCATGACGGACAATTTGCCGGGCACTGTGGGATATCAAAGACCTTCCATCGCCTGGCTAGATGTTTCTTCTGGCCTAGGATGAAGTACGATGTGCAGCGATTCTGTAGGTCCTGCCATGAATGCCAGATAGCAGGAAAAGTGAATTAGCCTGTCCCAAAAGCCCCCCTCTGTCCTATACCGGTAAGTAACAATTTCAATTCCTCGATGGATGGGTGTTATCCTAAGATCACCCAGTGTACTGTCTGCTAGTTAATGATGTTTTATGTTCACAGAGGTGATGCAAGGAGGTAATTGCGCTAATGAGGGCAGTTCACCTTGGGCCGCCCAAGAACACTTGACTTGGTCCTGTGAGAGGAAAAAGTGGCAACCGTCAGTTATAGCAGTGTGTTAGCTGCTGGATAACGCAATGTTGGATGGTTCGACATACCCAGGATTGGTCAGGAAGAGTTACGCAACGACAGTGGTGCATCTGTTGAGAAGTGACAGTGCATCTGTCTCTAGCGAGTTGCTAGAGACTTCTGCCAGGGTGTTAGCTACCCCTGTAAGTGATTGTTTCAGACCCCTGTCAGCATGTTTCTGAAATCCTCTGCCAGTGTGTATCTGGAGAGCGAAGGTGCGGTATTGGCATATCGTGAAGATACAGTGTGTGTATGGACTGGACCATGTTGAAGAAAGTGAACTCGCCGGCGTTTGTCATTAGGAGTGAACGACATGTACCTGGAAAGTGAATTCACCGGGATTTAATGAACACTGTCGATGTATTGTGTCCTGAGTGAAAGCAACACTTTGTAAATATGTTTAGTAATACTTTATTATAATATATCAATATAGTGGTGAAGGTGTTAATATATTGGTGAAGATGTAATTGTGTCTTGTTTATCCCCCTTTAATTATTTTCATTACTACTTACCACACCCAGTTCTTGAAAACTTACCACCGACTTGGGGTTGGATATAGAAGAAGAGGTAGCAATCATGACATCATGATTCTGGCTACAGGCCCAAAGTGGCCGTAACAGGCACCATTGGCACCATTGGTACCATCGGCACCATCGGCATCTTCATCACTATCGGCACCTTTGTCACCATCAGCACCTTTAGCACAATCAACACCATTAACACCATCGATACCGTCGGCCCCATCAGCACCATCAGCTCCATCGGCACCACCAGCACCATTACCACCATCAGCACCACCAGCACCACTAGCACCATCGACACCATTGTCACCATTGGCACCACCAGTACCATCAACACCGTTGGCCCCATTGGCACCATCAGCACCATCGGTACCATCAACACTATCGTCACCATTGTCAGAAATCCGACACACAGGATAACTATAGTTACCCCTTAAGAATTTAAAGAATGGGTGATTCCTTGACGTCATCACACAACACATAAATATATTAACTCTCATTTCTTTTAAAACTTAAGTCTAGTGTTTAAATCTAATAAAATAGTATTCACTAGGACTGAATATAATTAAATACACCAGAAATATAGCTTGACTCCCTATTCCTTAAGACATAAACAGAACCATCAAAACATTATAGGAACATTTGGGAGCCGGTGGCTGAGTGGACAGAACACCGTACACGTGATCCTGTTGTCCCGGGTTCGATCCCGGGCGCAGGCGAGAAACGATGGGCAGAGTTTCTTTCACCCTGATGCTCCTGTTACCTAGCAGTAAATAGGTACCTGGGAGTTAGTCAACTGTCACGGGCTGCTTCCTAGGGGTGGAGGCCTGGTCAAGAACCGGGCTGCGGGGACACTAAAAAGCCCCGAAATCATCTCAAGATAACCTCAAGATATAACATCACCCGACAGCAGGTAGGAGGCGTCACATACTCTCTGGGACACAACAACAAACCCACACGAGCACCATTCGTCAAAGATTCCCAAAATATGAATCAGCTAACCGAGTAACCCCTATTGTGACCCTTACAGCAAAGAGAAGAGCTAAGTATCCATCTTCCTAACATCTTTTATTAGTAGTGATCACTATAAAATATGGGATAGGTGGCTGGTTATTAGCATTCAAAAAACACAATTACAGTGTTTACTCAACTACACACACATAATATTCATGTCACACCTGTGCTTAATATGTTTATGGAGCCATTATTAATTCCATTTATTCGGTAGGTAAACTTGTGATTTGAAGGTAAGGAGGTGAGCAGATCAATATGATCTGTGACACTCTTTTGCCCTAGCTGAACAAAGTGCCACTGAGCTAGCCACCATTACGTGGCTCTCTGAGGCACATGTACCACACCCTAATCTGATGTAGGAATCATAGCCAGCCTAATCAGGCCATACCTACAACACAGCTAAGGATTTACACAAATCCTTTTGCAATAAAGTAGATTTAATAATTTACTAGATTAGGTCACCATATGTGGTATAATTTTTATTATACAAAATGTATACAATTTGTAGTTTATCATGTATCTACTCATAGTGGAATAAGCTACAAATGTCCCTCCAACTATGTGCAGATAAGATTCTGGCAGGCTGAATCAAAATATACAGTCCACTTAGTATCATAATAATATAATATACCAGTAAACAAAAAATAGAATAAAAATATATAATTGCCTGCGAGGATTTTCCCACATAAATTAGATAGTCGAACCGGATAGTCTAGTCTAGAGAACCAGATTACTAAACAATAATTAGTGCAATATATATAAATATATATGTCGTACCTAGTAGCCAGAACGCACTTCTCAGCCTACTATGCAAGGCCCGATTTGCCTAATAAGCCAAGTTTTCATGAACTAATTGTTTTTCGACTACCTAACCTACCTAACCTAACATTTTCGGCTACCTAACCTAACCTATAAAGATATGTTAGGTTAGGTTAGGTAGGGTTGGTTAGGTTCGGTCATATATCTACGTTAATATTAACTCCAATAAAAATAAAATTGACCTCATACATAATGAAATGGGTAGCTTTATCATTTCATAAGAAAAAAAATTGAGAAAATATATTAATTCAGGAAAACTTGGTTTATTAGGCAAATCGGGCCTTCCATAGTAGGCTGAGAAGTGCGTTCTGGCTACTAGGTACGACATATATATATATGTATATATATGTATATATACATATATATATATATATATATATATATTGGTATATTTTGGTAGCAGTCTTTCCTGTAGACATATATTATTAAATATGACCGAAAAAGTAAGATTAATAATTCTAACACGAATTTTCTCTATTTTTCCTTATGTTTCTTTTTACTGGTGACGGTAAATGAAAAATCAATTCTCCAAAATTCATTTTTATTTCTAGTCTGACGCGACACTTGAGCGCGTTTCGTAAAACTTATTACATTTTCAAAGACTTTAGTTCTACACAACTTATGCCTGAAGCAACATTGGCTCTTATACCTGCATTTGGGTGAGGTGATGTAATACAATAGTGGGGTGAAACACAGAACATGGAATATGGGGTATAGATTTGTAGAAGTTGGGTACAAATAGAACTGCATGGAATACGGGGTAGATTTGTAGAAGTTGGGTACAAATAGAACTGCAGAAGGCCTATTGGCCCATATTTCTTGATGTTTCTATATTGGAGCGGAGTCTTGAAGTGGGTAGAATATAGTTGTGCGTTAATTGGCTGTTGATATGCTGGTGTTGACTTCTTGATGTGTAGTGCCTCGCAGATGTCAAGCCGCCTGCTGTCGCTGTATCTATCAATGATTTCTGTATTGTTTGTTAAGATTTCTCTGGTGATGGTTTGGTTGTGGGAAGAGAATATATGTTCCTTAATGGAGCCCTGTTGCTTATGCATCGTTAAACGCCTGGAAAGAGATGTTGTTGTCTTGCCTATATACTGAGTTTTTTGGGGCTTACAGTCCCCAAGAGGGCATTTGAAGGCATAGACGACGTTTGTCTCTTTTAGAGCGTTCTGCTCCGTGTCTGGAGAGTTTCTCATGAGTAGGCTGGCCGTTTTTTTCGTTTATAGTAAATCGTTAGTTGTATCTTCTGATTTTTGTCTGTAGGGATAACATTTCTATTAACAATATCTTTCAGGACCGTTTCCTCCGTTTTATGAGCTGTGGAGAAGAAGTTCCTGTAAAATAGTCTAATAGGGGGTATAGGTGTTATATTAGTTGTCTCTTCAGAGGAGCATGGCGTTTCACTTTCCTTCTTATGATGTCTTCAATGAAACCATTGGAGAAGCCGTTGTTGACTAGGACCTGCCTTACCCTACAGAGTTCTTCGTCGACTTGCTTCCATTCTGAGCTGTGGCTGAGAGCACGGTCGACATAAGCGTTAACAACACTCCTCTTGTACCTGTCTGGGCAGTCACTGTTGGCATTTAGGCACATTCCTATGTTTGTTTCCTTAGTGTAGACTGCAGTGTGGAAACCTCCGCTCCTTTCCATGACTATTACATCTAGAAAGGGTAGCTTCCCATCCTTCTCCATCTCGTAAGTGAAACGCAACACAGAATTCTGCTCAAACGCCTCCTTCAGCTCCTGCAGATGTCTGACATCAGGTACCTGTGTAAAAATGTCGTCAACATACCTGCAGTATATGGCCGGTTTCAAGTTCAAGTCGACTAAGACTTTTTTCTTGATAGTACCCATGTAGAAGTTCGCAAACAGGACGCCTAGGGGAGAACGCATGGCGACCCCATCTACTTGCTTATACATGTGCCCATCCGGGCTCAAGAAGGGTGCCTCTTTAGTACAAGATTGGAGTAGTTTCCTCAGG
>WNGS01146294.1:0-11738 GCA_020271785.1 Procambarus virginalis | reverse complement strand
GGCACAGTCTGCGGCACAGTCTGGTGCACATCTGGGCATAGTCTGGGGCACAGTCTGGCGCACAGTCTGGGGCACAGTCTGGGGCACAGTCTGGGGCACAGTCTGGGGCACAGTCTGGGGCACAGTCTGGGACACAGTCTAGGGCATAGTCAGGTGCACAGTCTGGGGCACAGTCTGGGGCACAGTCTGATGCACTGTCTGGAGCACAGTCTGGTGCACAGTCTGGGACACAGTCTGGGGCACAGTCTGCTGCACAGACTGGGGCACGGTCTGGGGCACAGTCTGCTGCACAGTCTGGGGCACAGTCTGCTGCACAGTCTGGGGCACAGTCTGGGGCACAGTCTGGAGCACAGACTGCTGCACAGTCTGGGGCACGGTCTGGTGCACAGTCTGGGACACAGTCTGGAGCACAGTCTGGGGCACAGTCTGCTGCACAGTCTGGGGCACAGTCTGGGGCACAGTCTGGGGCACAGTGTAGGGCATAGTCTGGTGCACAGTCTCGGGCAGAGTCTGGGGCACAGTCTGGGGCACAGTCTGGGGCACAGTCTGGAGCACAGTCTGGGACAAAGTCTGGGGCACAGTCTGGGCAAAGTCTGGGGCACAGTCTGGGGCATTGTCTGGTGCACAGTCTCGGGCACAGTCTGGGGCACAGGCTGGGGCACAGTCTGGGGCACAGTCTGGTGCACAGTCTGGGGCATAGTCTGGGGCACAGTCTGGGGCACAGTCTGGGGCACAGTCTAGGGCATAGTCTGGTGCACAGTCTGGGACACAGTCTGGAACACAGTCTGGGGCACAGTATGCTGCACAGTCTGCTGCACTGTCTGGGGCACAGTCTGGGGCACAGTCTGGGGCACAGTCTAGGGCATAGTCTGGTACACAGTCCCGGGCACAGTCTGGGGCACAGTCTGCTGCACAGTCTGGGGCACGGTCTGGTGCACAGTCTGGGGCACAGTCTACTGCACAGTCTGGGGCACTGTCTGGGGCACAGTCTAGAGTATAGTCTGGTGCACAGTCTGGGTCACAGTCTGCTGCAAATTCTGGGGCACAGTCTGGGGCATATTCTGGGGGCAAGTGCACACTCTAGGGCATGGTCTGGGGCACAGTCTGGGGCATAGTCTGGTGCACAGTCTGGAGCACAGTCTGTGTGCATAGTCTGGTGTACAGTCTGGAGCACAGTCTGGTGCATAGTCTGGTGCACAGTCTGGAGCACAGTCTGGTGCATAGTCTGGTGCACAGTCTGGAGCACAGTCTGATGTATAGTCTGGTGCACAGTCTGGAGCACAGTCTGGTGCATAGTCTGGTGCACAGTCTGGAGCACAGTCTGGTGCATAGTCTGGTGCACAGTCTGGAGCACAGTCTGGTGCATAGTCTGGTGCACAGTCTGGAGCACAGTCTGTGTGCGTAGTCTGGTGTACAGTCTGGAGCACAGTCTGGTGCATAGTCTGGTGTACAGTCTGGAGCACAGTCTGGTGCATAGTCTGGTGCACAGTCTGGAGCACAGTCTGGTGCATAGTCTGGTGCACTGTCTGGAGCACAGTCTGGTGCATAGTTTGGTGCACTGTCTGGAGCACAGTCTGGTGCATAGTCTGGTGCACAGTCTGGAGCACAGTCTGGAGCATAGTCTGGTGCACAGTCTGGAGCACAGTCTGGTGCATAGTCTGGTGTACAGTCTGGAGCACAGTCTGGTGCATAGTCTGGTGCACAGTCTGGAGCACAGTCTGGTGCATAGTCTGGTGCACAGTCTGGAGCACAGTCTGGTGCATAGTCTGGTGCACTGTCTGGAGCACAGTCTGGTGCATAGTCTGGTGCGCAGTCTGGAGCACAGTCTGGTGCATAGTCTGGTGCACTGTCTGGAGCACAGTCTGATGCATAGTGTGGTGCACAGTCTGGAGCACAGTCTGGTGCATAGTCTGGTGCACTGTCTGGAGCACAGTCTGGTGCATAGTCTGGTGCGCAGTCTGGAGCACAGTCTGGTGCATAGTCTGGTGCACTGTCTGGAGCACAGTCTGATGCATAGTGTGGTGCACAGTCTGGAGCACAGTCTGGTGCATAGTCTGGTGCACAGTCTGGAGCACAGTCTGGTGCATAGTCTGGTGCGCAGTCTGGAGCACAGTCTGGTGCATAGTCTGGTGCACTGTCTGGAGCACAGTCTGGTGCATAGTCTGGTGCACTGTCTGGAGCACAGTCTGATGCATAGTCTGGTGCACAGTCTGGAGCACAGCCTGGTGCATAGTGTGGTGCACAGTCTGGAGCACAGTCTGGTGCATAGTGTGGTGCACAGTCTGTAGCACAGTCTGGTGCATAGTCTGGTGCACTGTCTGGAGCACAGTCTGATGCATAGTGTGGTGCACAGTCTGGAGCACAGTCTGGTGCATAGTCTGGTGCACAGTCTGGAGCACAGTCTGGTGCATAGTCTGGTGCGCAGTCTGGAGCACAGTCTGGTGCATAGTCTGGTGCACTGTCTGGAGCACAGTCTGGTGCATAGTCTGGTGCACTGTCTGGAGCACAGTCTGATGCATAGTGTGGTGCACAGTCTGGAGCACAGTCTGGTGCATAGTGTGGTGCACAGTCTGGAGCACAGTCTGGTGCATAGTGTGGTGCACAGTCTGGAGCACAGTCTGGTGCATAGTCTGGTGCACTGTCTGGAGCACAGTCTGATGCATAGTGTGGTGCATATTCATCATGGTGGCTTACACTTGTGAGAGATGCTATCCAGAGACAACCAGGTTGTTTATAACTATTAAAACGAAGCTCTTGAAGTCCATACAATATATTTAATGTGTCAGGAAATGAGCCTCATATAAGCAATTTTCTAAATATTATTATCGTGCAGGAGTTAGGCGACGATAAATTAAATTAAATTAAATGTTTTAGCGTTAAAAACGTTTTAAGAGTTTTACGCAGCCTTAATACTGACAGGACTCCCACAGTCACCAAGACTCACAGTTTACCACAAGCAGCTGTAATACTGACAGCAGCCCCCACAGTCACCAAGACTCACAGTTTACCACAAGCAGCTGTAATACTGACAGCAGCCCCCACAGTCACCAAGACTCTCAGTTTACCACAAGCAGCTGTAATACTGACAGCAGCCCCCACAGTCACCAAGACTCACAGTTTACCACAAGCAGCTGTAATACTGACAGCAGCCCCCACAGTCACCAAGACTCACAGTTTACCACAAGCAGCTGTAATACTGACAGCAGCCCCCACACTCACCAAGACTCACAGTTTACCACAAGCAGCTGTAATACTGACAGCAGCCCCCACAGTCACCAAGACTCACAGTTTACCACAAGCAGCTGTAATACTGACAGCAGCCCCCACAGTCACCAAGACTCACAGTTTACCACAAGCAGCTGTAATACTGACAGGACTCCCACAGTCACCAAGACTCACAGTTTACCACAAGCAGCTGTAATACTGACAGCAGCCCCCACAGTCACCAAGACTCACAGTTACCACAAGCAGCTGTAATACTGACAGCAGCCCCCACACTCACCAAGACTCACAGTTTACCGTTACCACAGGTAACGGTAGCCTCCTGCCACAGTAATGGCAGCCTCCTGCCACAGGTAACGGTAGCCACCTGTCACAGGTAACGGTAGCCTCCTGCCACAGGTAACGGTAGCCACCTGCCACAGGTAACGGTAGCCTCCTGACACAGGTAACGGTAGCCACCTGCCACAGGTAACGGCAGCCACCTGCCACACGTAACGGTAGCCTCCTGCCACAGGTAACGGTAGCCTCCTGCCACAGGTAACGGTAGCCTCCTGCCACAGGTAACGGCAGCCTCCTGCCACAGGTAACGGTAGATTCCTGCCACAGGTAACGACAGCCTCCTGCCACAGGTAACGGTAGCCACCTGCCACAGATAACGGTAGCCACCTGCCACAGGTAACGGTAGCCACCTGTCACTGGTAACGGCAGCCACCTGCCACAGGTAACGGTAGCCACCTGCAACAGGTAACGGTAGCCTCCTGCCACAGGTAACGGCAGCCTCCTGCCACAGGTAACGGTAGCCACCTGTCACAGGTAACGGTAGCCTCCTGCCACAGGTAACGGTAGCCACCTGCCACAGGTAACGGTAGCCTCCTGCCACAGGTAACGGTAGCCACCTGTCACAGGTAACGGCAGCCACCTGCCACACGTAACGGTAGCCTCCTGACACAGGTAACGGCAGCCTCTTGTCACAGGTAACGGTAGCCTCCTGCCACAGGTAACGGTAGCCACCTGCCACAGGTAACGGTAGCCCACCTGTCACAGGTAACGGTAGCCACCTGCCACAGGTAACGGTAGCCACCTGCCACAGGTAACGGTAGCCACCTGTCACAGGTAACGGTAGCCAACTGCCACGGGTAACGGTAGCCTCCTGCCACACGCAACGGTAGCCACCTGTCACAGGTAACGGTAGCCACCTGTCACAGGTAACGGTAGCCAACTGCCACAGGTAACGGTAGCCTCCTGCCACAGGTAACGGTAGCCACCTGCCACAGGTAACGGCAGCCACCTGTCACAGGTAACGGTAGCCACCTGTCAAAGGTAACGGTAGCCACCTGCCACACGTAACGGTAGCCACCTGCCACAGGTAACGGTATCCACCTGTCACAGGTAACGGCAGCCACCTGTCACAGGTAACGGCAGCCACCTGTCACTGTTAACGGTAGCCACCTGCCACAGGTAACATTAACCCAACCACTGTGTAGCACAGTCTGGAACACAGTTTGAGGCATAGTCTAGGGCACAGTCTGGTACACAGTCTGCTGCACAGTTTGGGGCATAGTCTGGTGCACAGTCTGGGGCAGAGTCTGCTACAAAGCCTGGGGGACAGTCTGCTGCAAAGCCTGGGGCACAGTCTGGTGCACAGTCTGGTGCTCAGTCTGGGGCATAGTCTGGTGCACAGTCTGCTGCACAGTCTGCTGCACAGTCTTTGGCACAGTCTGCTGCACAGTCTAGGGCATAGTCTGGTGCACAGTCTGCTGCACAGTCTGGGGTACAGTCTGTTGCACAGTCTGGGGCACAGTCTGTGCACAGTCTGCTGCACAGTCTGCTGCACAGTCTGGTGCACAGTCTGGTGCACAGTCTGGGCATAGTCTTGTGCACAGTCTGCTGCACAGTCTGCTGCACAGTCTAGGGCACAGTCTGCTGCACAGTCTGGAGCACAGTCTGGTGCACAGTCTGGGGCACAGTCTGGGGCACAATCTGGTGCATAGTCTGCTGCACAGTCTGGTGTACAGTCTGGTGCACAGTCTGGGGCATAGTCTGGTGCACAGTCTGGGGAACAGTCTGGTGCACCGTCTGGGGCACCGTCTGGGGCATAGTCTGGGGCACAGTCTGGTGCACAGTGTGGGGAACAGTCTAGGGCATAGTCTTGTGCACAGTATGGGGCACAGTCTGGTGCACAGTCTGGGCACAGTCTGCTGCGCAGTCTGGAGCACAGTCTGGGGCATAGTCAGGGGCACAGTCTGGTGCACAGTCTGGGGAACAGTCAAGGGCACAGTTTGGGGCACAGTCTGGTGCACAGTCTGGAGCACAGTCTGGTGCACAGTCTGGGGCACAGTCTGGGGAACTGTCTAGGGCATAGTCTGGGGCACAGTCTGGTGCACAGTCTGGGGCACAGTCTGGTGCACATTCTGGTTCACAGTCTGGGGCACAGTCTGGTGCACAGTCTGCGGCACAGTCTGGTGCACAGTCTGGGGAACAGTCTGGGACACACTCTGCTGCACAGTCTGGGGCACAGTCCGGGGCACAGTCTGGGGAACAGTCTAGGGCACAGTCTGGGGCAAGGTCTGGTGCACAGTCTGGGGCACAGTCTGGTGCACACTCTGGTGCACAGTCTGGGGCACAGTCTGGGGCATAGTCTGGGGCACAGTCTGGTGCACAGTCTGGGGAACAGTCTAGGGCACCGTCTGGGGCACAGTCTGGTGCACAGTCTGGGGCACAGTCTGGTGCACAGTCTGGTGCACAGTCTGGGGCACAGTCTGGTGCACAGTCTGGGGCACAGTCTGGTGCACAGTCTGGGGCACAGTCTGGGGCACAGTCTGGTGCACAGTCTGGGGCACAGTCTGCTGCACAGTCTCGGACACAGTCTGGGGCATTGTCTGGGGCACAATCTGGTGCACAGTCTGGGGCCAGTCAGGTGCACAGTCTGGGGCACAGTCTGTGCACAGTCTGGGGAACAGTCTGGGGCACAGTCTGCCGCACAGTCTGGGGCACAGTCTGGGGCATAGTCTGGGGCACAGTCTGCTGCACAGTCTGGGGCACAGTCTGCTGCACAGTCTGGTGCACAGTCTGGTGCACAGTCTGCTGCACAGTCTGGGGCACAGTCTGGGGGACAGTCTGGGGCACAGTCTAGGGCACAATCTGGGGCACAGTCTGGGGCACAGTCTGGTGCACAGTCTGGGGCACAGTCTGCTGCACAGTCTGCTGCACAGTCTGCTGCACAGTCTGCTGCACGTCTGGGGCACAGCTCTGCACAGTCTGGGGCACTGTCTGGGGCACAGTCTAGAGTATAGTCTGGTGCACAGTCTGGGGCACAGTCTGCTGCAAATTCTGGGGCACAGTCTGGGGCATATTCTGGGGCAAGTGCACACTGTAGGGCATGGTCTGGGGCACAGTCTGGGGCATAGTCTGGTGCACAGTCTGGAGCACATCTGTGTGCATAGTCTGGTGTACAGTCTGGAGCAGTCTGGGGCATAGTCTGGTGTACAGTCTGGAGCACAGTCTGGTGCATAGTCTGGTGCACAGTCTGGAGCACAGTCTGGTGCATAGTCTGGTGCACTGTCTGGAGCACAGTCTGATGTATAGTCTGGTGCACAGTCTGGTGTACAGTCTGGAGCACAGTCTGGTGCATAGTCTGGTGCACAGTCTGGAGCACAGTCTGGTGCATAGTCTGGTGCACTGTCTGGAGCACAGTCTGATGTATAGTTGGTGTACTGTCTGGAGCACAGTCTGGTGCATAGTCTGGTGCACTGTCTGGAGCACAGTCTGGTGCATAGTCTGGTGCACAGTCTGGAGCACAGTCTGGTGCATAGTCTGGTGCACAGTCTGGAGCACAGTCTGGTGCATAGTCTGTTGCACTGTCTGGAGCACAGTCTGGTGCATAGTCTGGTGCACAGTCTGGAGCACAGTCTGGTGCATAGTCTGGTGCACTGTCTGGAGCACAGTCTGATGCATAGTCTGGTGCGCAGTCTGGAGCACAGTCTGGTGCATAGTCTGGTGCACAGTCTGGAGCACAGTCTGGTGCATAGTCTGGTGCGCAGTCTGGAGCACAGTCTGGTGCATAGTCTGGTGCACTGTCTGGAGCACAGTCTGATGCATAGTGTGGTGCACAGTCTGGAGCACAGTCTGGTGCATAGTGTGGTGCACAGTCTGGAGCACAGTCTGGTGCATAGTGTGGTGCACAGTCTGGAGCACAGTCTGGTGCATAGTCTGGTGCACTGTCTGGAGCACAGTCTGATGCATAGTGTGGTGCATATTCATCATGGTGGCTTACACTTGTGAGAGATGCTATCCAGAGACAACCAGGTTGTTTATAACTATTAAAACGAAGCTCTTGAAGTCCATACAATATATTAATGTGTCAGGAAATGAGCCTCATATAAGCAATTTTCTAAAATATTATTATCGTGCAGGAGTTAGGCGACGATAAATTAAATTAAATTAAATGTTTTAGCGTTAAAAACGTTTTAAGAGTTTTACGCAGCCTTAATACTGACAGGACTCCCACAGTCACCAGACTCACAGTTTACCACAAGCAGCTGTAATACTGACAGCAGCCCCCACAGTCACCAAGACTCACAGTTTACCACAAGCAGCTGTAATACTGACAGCAGCCCCACAGTCACCAAGACTCACAGTTTACCACAAGCAGCTGTATACTGACAGCAGCCCCCACACTCACCAAGACTCACAGTTACCACAAGCAGCTGTAATACTGACAGCAGCCCCCACAGTCACCAAGACTCACATTTTACCACAAGCAGCTGTAATACTGACAGCAGCCCCCACAGTCACCAAGACTCACAGTTTACCACAAGCAGCTGTAATACTGACAGCAGCCCCCACAGTCACCAAGACTCACAGTTTACCACAAGCAGCTGTAATACTGACAGCAGCCCCCACACTCACCAAGACTCACAGTTTACCACAAGCAGCTGTAATACTGACAGCAGCCCCCACAGTCACCAAGACTCACAGTTTACCACAAGCAGCTGTAATACTGACAGCAGCCCCCACAGTCACCAAGACTCACAGTTTACCACAAGCAGCTGTAATACTGACAGCAGCCCCCACAGTCACCAAGACTCACAGTTTACCACAAGCAGCTGTAATACTGACAGACTCCCACAGTCACCAAGACTCACAGTTTACCACAAGCAGCTGTAATACTGACAGCAGCCCCCACAGTCACCAAGACTCACAGTTACCACAAGCAGCTGTAATACTGACAGCAGCCCCACACACAGCTCACGGTCACCAAAACTCTGAATGAATAAATGCAGGGTGACATTCCGAGTGTCGTGTAACGACCCTACTCTCCAGCGGTATTCGCTTGTAATCCACTTAAGGAGGTGAGAGAGAGAGGAGGAAGAACCATGAAGCCAAGCGTCCTGAGCTCTATCACAGATGCAAGTAGCCACCCGACTCCCCAATACTTTATGCGCTCGCCAGAATTTCAATTCAGTTGGGCCTATCTTCGATTGGGTATAGACGTGTCCTCGGATGCTCCGGTAATTGTGTGTTTTTTAAATAGTTATATGTTTATACAAACGTTGCTCATCTAACTAAAAACTCACTAGTTTCAGTTGTATGTTTACTTGTTCTCTCACCCATCTCTGTCTATCTTCTGTCTGTATGTCAGTATGTCTGTCTGAGTCTTCTACCTTTCTTGCTTTCCTCATATTCTCCTGATAAGAATTAACACTAAGAGAGAGAGATCTGTGAAGGATATATGAGAGGAAGGAAGAGATTGATGGGAGTGTGTAAGATGTCCGGTTTGGATCTGCTTGAATGCTAACCTCCGTGTCTTATGACAGTCTCCGTGGTGTAGTGGTAAGACACTCGCCTGGCGTTCCGCGAGCGCTATTCATGGTTCGTATCCAGGCCGTGGAGGATTTACTGGCGCATTCCTTAACTTAGCCTCTGTAAACGCAACAGTAAAATGTGTACTTGGATGAAAAAACGATTCTTCGCGGCAGGGATCGTATTCCAGGGACCTGCTCCGAAACGCTACGCATACTAGTGCTGTACAAGAATGTAACAACTCTTGTTATATATAAAAAAAAAAAAAAAATCTAGGTTATAAAAGTCAGTACTGTACTGATGATTGATGAGTCCTACGCGTGCGCCCAGAGTACCATAACTGGATAGTGAACACCTCCTCCTCCTCCATCATGAGAGAGCGAACGCATCTAATAGCTCCTGATTAGCAATTGTGACATTTCCTGTCAAGACACTGTTAACATATTAAGAGGTGATAAGTGAAGAGGGATAAACAGAGCTGGTTTAGCTGTCTACCCGTTTTGCTCGCTCACCCTATCTAGCTCTCCATATGTTCATCTGTCTGTCTGTCTGGAGTCGCTTCCCCGCCACTGGAGGGGTGGACGTCTAAATGCACTTCCAGTCGTTGCTTGACGCTGGTTGAGGAAAGGCGTTGTTTGTTGTGTCAGGGCCATGGGGACCCCCCCATCCACCCTTTCGTCCGCTCTGAGACCGTGGGTCTGGAATTTTCCGGACGTGCATCTTACCTTGCCCTTGAAGTTGTCCTGTTGAATATGCTACGTGTTCGGGTGGCTGATGTGTAGGGCCTTCAACTGTTAACTACCCATCGGCACTTGTGAAGTTTCACTCTGCGCAGTTTATCGGGACTTCGTGCACCGGTATGATGGGGACTCTTTACTCTCCCTGGGGGACGGTGGTACTGTCACTGCATCTGACCGCTATTACTCTGTGACGTATGTGGCACTTAGTGTGCCCTTTGAGTCTCGTAGGCCCTGCTTCGGAGGTATTTTGGCCAATATGGAACGGTGGTCTCCCTCTGTATGAACTCCGTCTCTTAGGGCAGGTGGCGTGGAGTCTCGTGTGGTACCCGGACTCTCACCTTGAGGCTCAAATCCCTGGTCTCATCTACGATTACCTTGCTGGGTTACACTATGCAGGGCAGCCAAGACAATCTTTTCGTTGTGGCCTTGAAGGGCACCAGGCGGCCGCTTGTGCTGGGGTGGCGGCTGCACCTGTTAACTGTTTTGAGAACAGGATTTCCCCCCATTAGCACGCTCAGGGCACTGTCGCCTGGTAATGAAGTCAGTTGGGTGGCTTCCCCGCCGCCTGATGCACCGGTGGTTGGTCACAGATTCCTCGGCTGGTGAGCCGGTGTATACGAGTGGTGGTGCACGTGTTAAGGTGGTGGTGTGTACGGCCCCGCCCCTGCAGTCGCCATCTTCGCTTCCGAGGAATTCTTCGCCTATGCGTGTCACTTCTCCTCTGCCCTTCTAACGTCATTGCGGCTCCCATTCACCTGTGCGGGTCCCTTCCCTTCCACCGGCCGCGAGGTGTGTCTCTCCAATTCCAGTGTCCTCTGTGGGGTGGTGGCCTCGTCCCAAGGTCGTGCTCTCCCGGATGTGGAGCAGCCTGTTGCCAGCTCTTCTCGGGCGTCTCCTGCAGGGCATGACAGCTCTGACGATCTGCGGCCCATCCCTAAGCGTTCTCGTCAGGATAGGATGGTGCATCGCCTCCCCAGGCGTGGGCTAGAGTGTGACGATGTGGTTGGAGGGGGAGCCACTGCGCCTCCTGCTGAGGGCTCCCCTCCTTGGGCGGTTGTCCTGGTGATCGGCGACCTCATCGTTGTGTGACGAAGGATGTGCGCCGGTGGACCTTTGCCGTCATGTTCATATTGGTGGGGGCCCTGGCGCGGCTGAGAGGCTTCCCCTGTGCGGCGCCCTGATGGGGACCTGGTGTGTGGGCCCTGGTGTGCCGCCCGGTGTGCTTCCAAGTGTGCGACCCTGTGTCTGTCCCCATAAGGGGAACCCTTCCCTCTCGTGCAGGCGGTGAGTCACACTAACATGGCCTGAAGTATGTTGACTCAGACCACGAGCACTAGAGAGTGATGGGACGACTACGCTTCGGTCCATCTTGGACCATCCAAGTCGCTTGTGGGTCATCACAATTACTTGAGACATGGTCCATGATGGACCAAAACGTCGTCGTCCCTTCACTTTCTAGTTGTATGGTCTGGTCACCTTCCCCTCTCGTCTTCTCGGACCGGGGGTAAGGTGTATGATAGACATTTCCCTTTGAACTTTGAATTTGATGACCTGGTGTATCCTGTTCCGTGGTCCTTTCTTCCATTGGGTCCGGCCCGGCGGGGTTTTGTCATTGGCGTGCCGGATTTAATGCCTCAGCCTCGAGCGGCTCCTGGTCGTCGGAATTACTGAAGACGGACCTGTATGTCTGTGAAGCTTACTGCTTACACTTTCCGGCTCAGGAGTACCCAGATAGTATGAGTGATCCGTGGGGTATGTGTGTGTGGTGTCGTTATAGGTGGGGGGGTGGGGGGTGGGGGGGGTGGGGGTTGGGGGGGGGGGGGGGGGGTAGGGGGGGGGGGGGGGGGGGTGGTGGGTGGTTTGGGGGGGGTGGGAGGGGGGGGGGGGGGGGGGGGGGGGGGGGGGGGGGGGGGGGGGGGGGGGGGGGGGGGGGGGGGGGGGGGGGGGAGGGTGGGGGGGGTGGGCGGGGGCGGG
>WNGS01146292.1:0-13433 GCA_020271785.1 Procambarus virginalis | reverse complement strand
CCTGGGCGCTCAAGTGTAAAGACAAAAAAGTGTATAAACTTTTCACGCTCCTAACATCAATTCTCAAGCTACGTATTTCATTTTGGTATCAATGTGTTGGCAATAAAATTCTCTACAAGATCATATGCATAAAATGTCACCAAAGCATTTGCTATCCCACCACGAAATAAATAAACACGAAGATGACTCGCCGTGACACCCAAACAGGAAGTAAATGTTCATACTCTTTCGTTTGTTGCCAGCTCCACAGTGATCCTACAGCATTGATTTTGATATCACTGAACTCGCAATAAATTCCCCACCCAGACATATGCCTATCAATGTATAATTATGATACGGGGTGACCCGCACGAGTGTGGGAAGTGGCCGAAGCGTTAGCCGTGATTTCAGCAGCGATGACACTGTGTGATGCAGCGCTTTGAAAGTTTATACTTATTTCACTGTCCTGACATTATTTCTGGAGCTACGTATTTCATTTTTATAGCAATGTGTTCGCAATAGAAAGTTCTATAAGAACATGGGTAGAATTGGTCAACAGAGCGTCAAATAAATTTGCGGCGAATAAAATCTTACGCGTGTTTGTAAACGTAAAAAGTTTTTACTTTGTTCATGTTTTTCAAGTTTATACTCGTTTCACACCGTTTTTTTTTTTTATAGTGTTCGGAATAAAATTCCCTACACAGACATATGCCTATCAAGTACAATTCTTGGGAATTCACAGCTGTAGAGACGGCCAAACACACACAACCGGAACCCGCTCTGGATACTCCAACTCACACCCGCAACACCCACAAAAAAAGTTTCTGGTGTTTCGTGTATACTTTAGTTTTCGTGCTACAGTTGTCATTTAGGTATCAAAATATTCCTAAGAAAATAGACTACAATACTACAACAACCTAGGACAATTATGTGTACTTACCAAAGGAAAGACGATTGTAGAAAAATAAGTTGAGCATTTTCTCTCCACTCCACCTCCTTCAGGTACCGATTCCTGAAGTTGCTCAACAGATGTTCGTAGGTGGAGTGAAGCTGGTGCTGGTGGTTACTTCTTGTCCACCCAATACACCCTTTTCCTGTGATAAGTGGTGTAACACGGTATGACACAAAGTGGAACATCGCATGTCTTGCATGCTATACCAGTTTCCTTCCTAATACCCGACTTTGAACACACTTGACACCTGCGACGTTTGGGGAGTTTTACAAGTTCATGCTTCAATTTGTAGTTCAGGCGAGTCTCTGATAAAACAACACGTCCCTGTTGTCTCTGTGTTGGTTGTACACTACAGTCTGAATCGTCGCTCTCACCATTGTCTTCAAACAACAGTGTAGCAGATGAAATATCTTCATCAGATTCATGGTCGGCTTCAGCACGAGGTGTAGACGTGAAGAGAGGGCGCCTCACACCCGACGGGCCAGGTGTTGACGGGTTAGCAGCAGGATACACAGGACCAGTGTCATCATTTATGTCTGGAGCATGAACTAAATGAGGAGATGGTGTTGTTGTTGCAGGCCACTCTTCCTTGTCAAATTTCAATAAAGCCCAAATAGCAACCTCATGAAACTGGAGCAGAGTTAGTTTCTTTCGGTCATCTGTGTTGGCCTTGTACAATGCATAAGCGTTTTGCAAAGCCATTTGCAGGAAATAAAAGGTTATTTTCTTTGTCCACTTGTGACATTTCCTGGCGAAATGGTAATACTTTACCATTTGATCAAAGTGGTCAACACCCTTCATGAACTTATTGTAGTCAATAATTGCCTTTGGTTTGTTCACCACAACCTGCTGTAGTCCTGTTGTTCCATCTGGCCTACGAACTCGTTTGCGTTTTTGAACTCTATTTGTGTCTGCATTGTGGAGGTTGGTAATCATAGAGACAACTCGCTTGTCTTTCCACAGCAGAATGAAGGTGTTGTCCTTGCGGCGGTAGACTGTGGTATCCACATCAATCTTAGTCTTTGCCATATGTTGCAGGTCTTTTGGGGCGCCACGTACGAGTCTAATTGTTCCACACGTGTAGACCCCCACTTCTCGCAACTTCTCTGTAAGGGTACCCGAGTTGTAAAAGTTATCCATATAGAGGTGGTGCCCTTTGTTCAATAATGGCCGCATCAAACCAGTAACTGTTTCCAGGATGGTTTTACCAATGCCACAGTAAACCTCAAATCCATAAATGTAGCCAGATGTTGATTCAGCTAGCATATATAATTTTACGCCATATTTGTCTGGTTTGTTTGGATTGTACACTTTGAGCGACAGCCGGCCTCGCCATGCCATTGTGCCTTCATCCAAACATAACTCTTTCACTGGGTTATACACTTCTTGAAAACGGTGTTTTAGGTAGTCCATCACTGGTCTCACTTTGATCAATTTGTCTGTATTGTTCACTGGCACCGCATTGTTGTTGAATGTATGAGAAAACTGGCCTATGTGTTGAAACCGTCTGCTCGTCATAAACATGTTGAAGAATCTTGCATGCCATGGTTTATTTGTCTGCCAATACATGCGCATAGTTGGGAGCCTGTTTATTCCCATCAACATACACAGTCCTAAGTATCTTGCCATTTCTTTCAATTTCACCGGTTTCCATATATCATCGACATTTTCATTAGCCAGGCCGAATATCTGTAAGGCGTACAGATTTGTTTCATATGCCAAGAAATGAATCAACGCACGAGTAATAAACAACTGAATATATCCCAGTGCATTCGTGGGTTTGGTAATCCTTAGCCCTGGGGTTCCAGTAAAATCATCGAACAATGGTGGAATATTGTCCTCAAGCCACACAACACTGGCCCCAGGCTGGCGAGTACGTACCGGACGTGTACGCTTGCGAGGAGGCTGGGGTGCCTCATCTACCTCACTTGGTTCATCCTCACCTGATAATTCATAGCTTGAATCACTCCCACTATCAACAAATGGGGTTATTTTCAAACCACGAGTAGGAGGTCGTTTCCTTAGCTGGATTTTAGGCATGCACACAGCACGTTTGTGCCTTGTGGTGAGAGGCGGCGGTACTGGTGCCCCCTCCTCCTCCTCCTCTGTTAGGCCTTCAGTGTCCTCCTCCGTCGATTCAGCCCCATGGGCTCCAGGCCCCCCAAATTCACATTCCTCTTCTAAATCCTCACCTTCTGCCTCACTTTCATCCAAATCCACTTGATCAAAGGCATCCAAGAGATTGGGAACCTTGGTGGCAGTGAGCCTCAATCCAGAGAACCTCCTATAGATGTCAGTAATCTTGTCTTTTCCAGATGAATCAGAGGCTCCTGTAGCCGAAACACCGCTTGGGCCTGGCGCTGGATCCATTATTGATGAATGTAGTTGGTTACAAACACACAGAAACGGGTAAAAATCCTTGAAACCGTGTGAGTTTGGCGCGCGAGGGGAGAGAGATGCAATCGCTCCACGTGACAACAAAATGGGCCTGTCACGTGACCCAGTAGGCCAACGTGACATTCAGCCTACCTGACAGAACGGGATTTTCATGGCGCACAGTTTGAAACAAACCCAAGTAAATCGGATTTAAGATGGATTTTTTACAATTATTTTAATACGGACCGTAAATGTACGACGCGACCGCACAACCGATAGAAATATAGCCGTCGTATATGTACGGGGTGGGCGCGCGAAAGTGTTAATGGAGCCCTGTTGCTTATCCATCGTTAAACGCCTGGAAAGAGATGTTGTTGTCTTGCCTATATACTGAGTTTTTTGAGGCTTACAGTCCCCAAGAGGGCATTTGAAGGCATAGACGACGTTTATCTCTTTTAGAGCGTTCTGCTTCGTGTCTGGAGAGTTTCTCATGAGAAGGCTGGCCGTTTTTTTGGTTTTATAGTAAATCGTTAGTTGTTTCTTCTGATTTTTGTCTGTAGGGATAACATTTCTATTAACAATATCTTTCAGTACCCTTTCCTCCGTTTTATGAGCTGTGGAGAAGAAGTTCCTGTAAAATAGTCTAATAGGGGTATAGATGTTGTATTAGTTGTCTCTTCAGAGGTTGCATGGTGTTTCACTTTCCTTCTTATGATGTCTTCAATGAAACCATTGGAGAAGCCGTTGTTGACTAGGACCTGCCTTAACCTACAGAGTTCTTCGTCGACTTGCTTCCATTCTGAGCTGTGGCTGAGAGCACGGTCGACATAAGCGTTAACAACTCCTCTTGTACCTATCTGGGCAGTCACTGTTGGCATTTAGGCACATTCCTATGTTTGTTTCCTTAGTGTAGACTGCAGTGTGGAAACCTTCGCTCCTTTCCATGACTATTACATCTAGAAAGGGTAGCTTCCCATCCTTCTCCATCTCGTAAGTGAAACGCAACACAGAATTCTGCTCAAACGCCTCTTTCAGCTCCTGCAGATGTCTGACATCAGGTACCTGTGTAAAAATGTCGTCAACATACCTGCAGTATATGGCCGGTTTCAAGTTCAAGTCGACTAAGACTTTTTTCTCGATAGTACCCATGTAGAAGTTCGCAAACAGGACACCTAGGGGAGAACCCATGGCGACCCCATCTACTTGCTTATACATGTGCCCATCCGGGCTCAAGAAGGGTGCCTCCTTAGTACAAGCTTGGAGTAGTTTCCTCAGGATATTTTCTGGAATGTCAAGAGGAGTACAGGCCGGATCACGATACACTCGGTCCATTATCATCCCGATTGTTTCATCCACAGGTACGTTCGTAAACATGATGTTGGTAAACATCGGGATGATAATGGACCGATATATATATATATATATATATATATATATATATATATATATATATATATATATATATATATATATGCAAACAAGCCTGAATGGTCCCCAGGACTAGATACAACTGAAAACTCACACCCCAGAAGTGACTCGAACCCATACTCCCAGGAGCAACGCAACTGGTATGTACAGGGATGCCTTAAACCACTTGACCATCACGACCGGACATAAGGAAGTGATAGCCTGAGCTATATGAACCACTTCCCCGCCGGCACCTGGATGGTTATCTTGGGCATAGCATTTTATCAAATCACCTCATTTTTTGGGGCAACACGTGAGGAACACAAATGCAAACAAGCCTGAATGGTCCCCAGGACTTGATACAACTGAAAACTCACACCCCAGAAGTGACTCGAACCCATACTCCCAGGAGCAACGCAACTGGTATGTACAGGGATGCCTTAAACCACTTGACCATCACGACCGGACATAAGGAAGTGATAGCCTGAGCTATATGAACCACTTCCCCGCCGGCACCTGGATGGTTATCTTGGGCATAGCATTTTATCAAATCACCTCATTTTTTGGGGCAACACGTGAGGAACACAAATGCAAACAAGCCTGAATGGTCCCCAGGACTAGATACAACTGAAAACTCACACCCCAGAAGTGACTCGAACCCATACTCCCAGGAGCAACGCAACTGGTATGTACAGGGATGCCTTAAACCACTTGACCATCACGACCGGACATAAGGAAGTGATAGCCTGAGCTATATGAACCACTTCCCCGCCGGCACCTGGATGGTTATCTTGGGCATAGCATTTTATCAAATCACCTCATTTTTTGGGGCAACACGTGAGGAACACAAATGCAAACAAGCCTGAATGGTCCCCAGGACTAGATACAACTGAAAACTCACACCCCAGAAGTGACTCGAACCCATACTCCCAGGAGCAACGCAACTGGTATGTACAGGGATGCCTTAAACCACTTGACCATCACGACCGGACATAAGGAAGTGATAGCCTGAGCTATATGAACCACTTCCCCGCCGGCACCTGGATGGTTATCTTGGGCATAGCATTTTATCAAATCACCTCATTTTTTGGGGCAACACGTGAGGAACACAAATGCAAACAAGCCTGAATGGTCCCCAGGACTAGATACAACTGAAAACTCACACCCCAGAAGTGACTCGAACCCATACTCCCAGGAGCAACGCAACTGGTATGTACAGGGATGCCTTAAACCACTTGACCATCACGACCGGACATAAGGAAGTGATAGCCTGAGCTATATGAACCACTTCCCCGCCGGCACCTGGATGGTTATCTTGGGCATAGCATTTTATCAAATCACCTCATTTTTTGGGGCAACACGTGAGGAACACAAATGCAAACAAGCCTGAATGGCCCCCAGTGCCCCCTCTAATTATAAAGGTGTTAATCTATTTTTTAACTTTTGAGTGCTAGGCCTCAAAAGGTTCTTTACCTCAGAATGAGAGAGATTCTTTTTTTTTGTCCATATTCGAGCGGAATGTTGAACAACCTTCGTGCAGGACCTGGTTCAGTTCCCCAACGTCCGAGTTATTGGACATAGCAAATTTCACTAAATGAGGCAGTATCTTGCCCCCCCCCCTGACCAACTATTTTAGGGCAATAACTAAGCAATTGCAATCCATGGATTGGATGCAATCCAATCCCGCCCCCCTCCAAAAAAAGAAATTGCGAGCTTATTTATACCAATTTATGGATATAAAAAATAACTCGACATTTGTACAATTTTTATTTACATAAATAAATAAGTCTCTATGCCTTTTTTGTCATCTTAGGAAATAATCGGTTGAAGGACATGTGAAATGGTGCATCTGCAAATGGGGCAGTTTCTCATAGATACAAGACAATTACTGCATGTTACCAGATGTCTGCAGGGCAGCAGTACGACACTCAATGCATTGTCAAAGCACGCCTTACACAAAATATCAGCAGCCCAAGACGTTGGCGTAGATGTGTTCATCACAGTTTCAACATGGGATGCCGCATCAAAGTCTGTGGCCTCTTCGCCAGTTTCAACATCCATTTCATTAGCGACTATAGTCGTCTCTTCCGCCTCTGTTTCAACAGGAGAAGGCAAAGCCCGCAAACCAAGACTAGTGGTCATGAACCCGCTCATTGATCCAACAACGTCAACATCCATTTCATTAGCTGAGGCGACTGTTTCCACATCAGAGGGCGCGGATTGCCATTCCAGATTCGCAGACTCTACCCTACCTTCCACATCCTCATGATGAATTCCCCTTAAACCAATTTCGGTTTAGTGCTCTCTTGCATATTCCACAACATTAATTCTATACATCTGGCCTCCGTAAGAAACGGTAATAAATCTTTGGTGCTTTTGAGATATAGCCTTAAGGCCGGTCTCACACAGACATCAGGAAATCCAAAATAATCAATTAATGCTGGGAAGAAACCCAAACCTTCTATCAGACCAGTTAAAAGATGTTCATCTATGGGTTTTATAGTTCGACGCTGTGAAGATTCTCTAACATTCTTAATGAACTGTGCATCCTTTTTAATATTGACAAAGGTACACTCAGTTTCAACAACCATTGCGCGTGCAGTGTCCAAGGGTCGTCAGCGGGTTCCCAATTTCGCAAACCATTCCCACAGAAAAAGCAGCGCACATGGTCACTTAGGCCTGTAAATTTAAGAAAAAAATATTCCCATTTATTATTATTATTATTATAGCTCACATCCAGCAATGTTGTAATACAAAACACACACACACACACTTCCCCGGACCAAAGAGCCAGAGCTCCATGCCCACAAGCACAATTAGGTGAGTACACACACTTTTTTTTTT
Organism: Procambarus virginalis; assembly: GCA_020271785.1. Classification (NCBI taxonomy): domain Eukaryota; kingdom Metazoa; phylum Arthropoda; class Malacostraca; order Decapoda; family Cambaridae; genus Procambarus; species Procambarus virginalis. The sequence goes on along the minus strand of WNGS01146292.1, from coordinate 5,875 downwards.
GAGATTTATACAAGAGTTGTTACATTCTTGTACAGCCACTAGTACGCGTAGCATTTCAGGCAGGTCCCTGGAATACGATCCCCACCTCGAAGAATCGTTTTTTTTTTTTTTTACAACCAGGTACTCATTTTACTGTTGACTTAAACAGAGGCTACAGTTAAGGATTTGTGCCCAGTAAATCCTCCCTGGCCAGGAGGATACACACACACACACTCACACACTAAAAGTAACAAACTCCAACAATATGTGTTTACCACAGAAGAAAAATCCTGATTCTGCCAATTCGTGAGATGTTTGCTTGACACAACCAATCCAGCTGAGGTCTAATGTTTCCAAACGCTGTTTGTATGTTCCCAAGCCTGGATATCTAGGTTTAGCGTATGGAATTACCCCCAGAACCTGCAAATCATCTCCAGTCATTTTAGTTTCTTCCTCGCGGGGTGGGGTCTCTAAAAAAACAAAGATGCTCCATCACATATGTGCATAAGACACAGGTTCTAAGTCATTTCTTTCAAAACAAAAAAAAAAATAAAGAAAATTATTTGAAAAGACTTCCTGCGTTTATACTTATTTTGTCCTCCCTCCACATCCCCAATACTAATTATTCACAGATAAACTAGTAAATTATATTTATACAATATACTCACGATCAGATGTTGCCATATTCTTTGGATCGAATAGGGGTGAGAAGAAATCCAGCCCATATTCGAATGCCAGTTTGATGATTTCCAAAGGAACGTTATTGTCCTTTTCGCCTCTTATGAAGGAACAATTTGGCGACACTTTCGCATGCCTACCACAGGGCGTATCGCCCTCAATCCAAGCATGCACTACTTGACAACAAAATGCGCAGGAACAATGATCCGTAACTCTCAGATAATAGAATCCCTCATTCGCCAGGTCTTGGGGGTTTAGCCACTCGACAGGCCAACTTATAAAGGTGTCTAAACGCATTTGGGCACATTTAAGACTGTCCCTGGAGTAAAACGTTTTAGTACGGGAAGGTTCCATTGTGTATTGGTGCGACACTGGCGAATGGAGGCAAGATCCTAGGCTATATATATTGCCCGTCCTTTCCCTCCCCGAAATAAGTGTCAAAGATCGCTACATATGTGCGGGTTTCGTTTTTTGTTTGGTTTGACAATTCTAGCCACCGCTATTCTTTTTTTATGGTATAATTATGAGGAAATAGGGAAAGGAAAAAAAATGACTCGCAAATGCGCTAAATCATGTTGCATAATGCAGCGAATTAAAAAAAAAAAGACAGCAGTTGGTAGTCTAGGAAAGGTGACCAAGTACTCATTTTTGTGATAATTATCGAGAAATGTCATTAACTACATAAGATATCCCTAATGTGAATAAGTTATCACAAACCTTCCAATAATGATGTGGCCTCCATGACATTGGGAACCATGATATATTTCACTGAGGGAATATGGTCTGATTATGGTTTTTCATTGGGGGGGGGGATTAAAAAAATAATTGTAACATGTCGCACTGTGTTTGACCTTTCCTGCTTCTGAAAAAAAGGTTGCCAGTGTTTGGGTAAAAAGCTGACGTATATTGATATTTATGGCAAGATATTTTGAGATACATATTGTGCTATTTGAGGTGTTTTGTTTTTTATACCAATTAAATCAGTAAAAAAAATGTTCCTATGGGCTTCTTGTTGGTCGAGGCCCTTATAATAATAATATAAATATTTGCTCAGTATGTGGTAACTTTACACACACTAGCAGGGATGAAGATATAAGGGCGCAAAGCCCCACGACGAATATTCGCAGGGTCGACACAGGGCAGTTGACTAGACTTTATCCAAAAACATAAGGGAAAGTAAAAAAAAAAAAGAAAAAATGGAGACGTGGCTGGAAACGCACACCGGATATTTAACCGATGAAGAATTTTGCAATAATGAAACTTACATTGTGTATCCTGTAAACTGCATATCTTGCGTTCCGTACGGAATGGCGAAGGACATATCAGTGAAATACAAACACGCAAGTGCCTATGGTGAACGCAGGCCTTTGTATAATCTCAAGAGATGTGTTCCCCATGATCGCCCAATTCCCGGTTCAATTCATGTCTCCAATCGTCGAGCTGAAAATCTCCCCTGCATTATTGCCACTGCAGTGCAATATGGGATAGGGGCGCCTGTAGAGAACAATGAGATCGCCAAGTCGCATGTAGAAAAATCCAAAGATCGCGATATGCTCGCTGGATTAAAAGAAGATACAATGCAAAATCGCCTCATCTATTTCAAAAAGGCTATAGAAGCCATAACGAGATTCATCAAATCTTCTCTGGAAATCGCACGAGTTGTATTACCTGTGGGTATTGGTCGCACCCGCATTCAAAGAGATGAAGTTTGGGAGGAAACATATCTTCCAATTATTGAAGATCTCAATGAAAACTTAAAACATTACAATGTTAATGTTATTTTAGTGCGTAATGACCAGAGCTCCAAGGAAAAAAAAGTCCCTGGCAACTCCACGATGCGCAGTTGTCCTCCACGCCAGCGTGAAAAGTGTATATAAACCCCCTTCCGAGTCACTACCTCACAAGCCAGCACTATGGAGCTTCCCTCCCTGATTGGTGACTTTGCCTCTTTGCCCATCTATAACAATCGTGATTGTCTGCTCTACGATTTTGTAACGTACGTTTATTTTACGTTGTTGGGTAGATTAGATACACAGTGTTTAGTGAGTTCCATATATATTTAGTAGTCCTGGATACAGCAGTATCATAGACGTTGAGACATAGCCTGGAGCAGAGCAGAGAGCTGAGTGAGGCCGGAGTCGTGGAGCTCTATGTGGGAGAGCGTGGCGGCTCGATTGGGAATTATGAGTGTCTGAACTCGGGGAGCGAGAGCATACATGGCGGCTCCATGCGGTCGTAGTCTGCTGTCTGCTCTGTGTCGAAGCTGTAACGTCTTGGGTCGATTAGAACTGTACACGCCGAGTGCTACATTGTTGACTGTGGAAATTGTACTGTTTTCCATTCCTCATATCGCTTGCTTATATGGTGATTACACCTCAGCTCCCTCCAACAAGATGAGAAAAGTATTACCTGTATTTGGGGAAAGGATTGTAGCTTCTGTAGTTAGTGCTAATTAGTTATGCTAATAAGATAATGAGATAATGGAGCGAGTATAAGGGTTACTGGCTACAATTTGGATGCGACAAGCGTGCAGTTGAGCGAAATGGTATACACTTTATGGGAACGATACCCCTATGCTCGATTGCATCGGAAAAGCCTGCCGTACAAAAATCGCGCCGTTAAAACTGATAGAGATATCCCCGGCCTCATATTTGTTGGCGAAGCACCCGAATTCTGCAATAGGATGGATGACGACCCCTATGAAAGTTATGCTGTTTTACCGCACCTTATTGGATTAATCACCCAGTTTACCAACGGTCCCGCGACGCCATCTTCTTACAAAAAGCCCAGGCACGAAGCATGGAGTTTCGATGAGCATTTTTATAACGGCCTGAAAATTATACCGAATACCAAAGATGGCGTTGGTTTGACAAAGCTCTGCGAAAAGCCATTGAACATATTCTTCAGAGAAGCTGAAGAGGACAAGTGGGAAGGATTATTTTCCCATATGGGTTGGGCAAGGCTTGCAGGCAATATCTCACAAGTGGCGAACGCAACATATTGGAGACTAAATATTTCCCTGTGATGTGCAAATTAGCTTAGAAACTGCAAGAACGTGTTATAGCGACTATAATGATATGTCCTGTAAATAATGACACGCCAACTCGCTCTCCAACCCATGGCATCTTTAGACACAAGATTCCACGTATGGCCATTCCACCTGTTTCTACGAATGATAAAGACTGTGTTACTACTGTCAGACCTGCCGCTGATGTGAGAGAAGACGGGTCAGCTGTCGTTGAAGATTCCACGAGCGTTGCTGTGGAAGATGATCCATTTACCGGAGCCATGTCTGTTACTGTAGGAGATGAAGTGCTCACTATTGTGGAAGAAGACGACAATGAAAGCAAAGAGAAAATGGAAATGGAATATAATGAAGATGAGATTAGAAAAGCTGTAGAATCTATATTGTAATATTTCACACGAGTTAAAACAAAAAAGAAATGTTAACCTGTATTTTATTTACTTTTCCTAATTTCTCTATACACACACACACAAAAAAAAAAATGTTGACTTATATTTTTATTTATTTATTGTTTCCTAATTTCTCTGTACAAAAAGAAAAACTATGAATTACATATTATAAAAGCCTCTAACAACTCTATGTGACAAGGTGTATATAGAAGATGAAGGTTATGTTAAAAACCTTTTTAATTGTTTCGAGATGTGTTCCAACTACATGCGAGCCAAATTACGGCGACTCAAAGATTATATTATTGAAGTGGATTTCCCCAACGATGATATATTTAAACCCGGGGACTGTATTCTCTATGATCTTCCTGCCCTACACCAGTTTTCTAATGGTTACTCCCAACAGCTGTGGGAAAATGGGATGGTTGAAAAGAAAATATGTCCTGAAACACTTTGTGCCGTAGTTACGGATCGTGGCACTCCAGGAAATATAATCCTCTCCCCGTCACCAGAACCTGATGTGCAGCCTTATCTCATAGCCCTCATATGTCAATATAGTGTAGGTGCGTCTATTGAAAATAATGACATTAACCAATTTCATATTAAGCACAGTAAAGATATCGATTTAGTAGCGGGATTGCGGAGAGACACAACTATCAACAGGCGCTGGTGTTTTAAAAAGGCCGTGAGTCGCATTATGAGCGAAGCCAAGAGTAATAATTCTATCAAACGGATAGTTATGCCATTTGGTATAGTCTGCAATTCTGGGGTGGGCTGGTCTAGAGCGGGTGAAGAAGAAGAATGGCTGGCATCTTACTACCCTACACTGGCTCATTTGGCCCATGTAATGAAAAAATGCAAAAAGAATTTGTGCTGGTGCGTCCTAAACAAGATGGAGCAGGGAAAGGTCAAGTACCACCACAAGTAGTGAAAAGACTATCGAGTAAAAGGAGGAACCTTAGATCTTATTACACTATCGACGAATAATAAAAAAGTACTTGAATTTTTTTTTGTATATGTACTCATAATAAAATAAAAATTGTATAAATGTCAAGTTTTTTTTTTGTTAAAGTAGTTTTAAAAATAAGAGAGAGACTTCATCACTTATTCACCCCTGTAGTATCTGTGTATAGCTGAGATAGTCTTGGTAGTAAGGTTGATGTAAAGTCATTCTGGTTACTGACTTTAATACTTATAAACGATTACATGACTAGAGCTCCCAAGCTGGTGTCGTCCTGCTTCTTTGTTTACCTCCTCTCTCTGGTGGCGTCCAGCCGCCGCACATAGAAAACGGATGGTACCATTTTCTGTGAACATGACATCCCTCCTTTTCTTTAAAAGAATGAATACAGGATGTCTACCATGCTTGTAGCACAAAGCAAAGTTATTGACACAAAGTAAGTTATTAACATGTCAAGAGATATTGCATACATTTAACATTAATTAAACACACAAAGAATTTAAACAACTTTACCACAAAGGATTTCAATGTTAAAAATACATATGCAATGTTAAACAAACATGAAAGAGACTGTAATACAAAGTTACAAAATATTGAATGAATGATCTGCATTATTCAAACAATATTAAATTTAGTTCAGCATAACAAGTAAATACTTTTCATTACATATGAACACAATTAATCATCATATCGTGTAGGGCGTTTAACATGACGTTTAGGACGAGAGTCCTTAAATACAAATATATCCCTTGATGAATTGTTCGTTGAGTTATAACTCGTTTTTTCTTTTTCTTTTGCACGACTTTGCACTCATCATTTTCTACTAGTTGGAATCACTTGAAATAA
>WNGS01146288.1:0-10393 GCA_020271785.1 Procambarus virginalis | reverse complement strand
ATATATGTCGTACCTAGTAGCCAAACGCACTTCTCAGACTACTATGCAAGGCCCGATTTGCCGATTAAGCCAAGTTTTCATGAATTAATATATTTTCACAAATTTTTTTCTTATGAATGATAAAGCCACCCATTTAATTATGTACGAGTCAATTTTTTTTATTGAGTTAAAATTAACGTAGATATATGACCGAACCTAACCACCCTACCTAACCTAACCTAACCTATCTTTATAGTTTAGGTTACGTTAGGTTGCCGAAAAAGTTAGGTTAGGTTAGTTAGTAGGTTAGGTAGTCGAAAAATAATTAATTCATGAAAACTTGGCTTATTAGGCAAATCGGGCCTTGCATAGTAGGCCGAGAAGTGCGTTCTGGCTACTAGTACGACATATATATATATATATAATATATATATATATATATATATATATATATATATATATATATATATATTATATATAATATATATGCACAATATAATATATATATATATACACAATTATATATATATATATATATATATATATATATATATATATATATATATATATATATATAGATATATATATATATATATATATATATATATATATGCATTGACGATCACAAAACACTGATCATTTTTATGCGGAAAATCCACAGAGAAAAATGAAATGAAAGGAGGTAACGTTTCGACTTTTTTAAAGCCTTTGTCAAACCAGACGGACAAGAGGAGTAGGGAAGTGGGAGGATATATAGGCCGACACCTGACCAACCCAACCCTAGGGAAAGAATTAACCAGAGACAGGTAAGCTTAGCTTAGAATGGTCAAGAGGATTAAGCGGTCAGAGAAAAAAGGATGAAAGATTAAAAAAGCCTCATGAACATGCAATAAATGAATATATAAATATTAAATTATAATGAGACATTGTAACCTCTCTAACAATATAAGTTTTTTCTTAAACTGTTGTGCAATATTATAACTTAAAAATGGATCAAGTTTGTACATTCCAGTACTAACTTAAGAAGATTTGGACACTGACTGATTAGAGCAGACTCAATCAAATTCCGTTCCACGAAATCCCCACAATTGGTAATGCTTTTTGCACCATTCCAGTTAATATTGTGATCGCATAAATTCGTATGTAGATACATGCATTAGACGTTTGGGCAGTTCTAATACTATAAGCATGTTGTGACAACCGCAATTGTAAGGACTTTCCTGTTTGTCCAAGGTACACAGAATCACAATCATTGCAGGGAATTGAAAAAACGCAACCTGCTGTATCAGGGGTTTTTTTTTATTAAATTGGATTTGATCGTACTATTAGTGAACACCAATTTATATTAGTTTCTTAAAAATCAAAGACATTTTTCAAGTCCACTCGCATAAGGTACAACCAATGAGTTAATAATTTCTGGTTTCGCCTTAGGGATGTGATTATAAAACGTACGCTTGGCTTGTTCAAACGAGAAATCCAAAAACCTCTTAGGATATTGTAAACTCTTCCCGATTTCATATATTATAGCAATCTCTTCATCAAAAAACTCAGGGCTGCACACCCTCAAAGCTCGTAGAAACATTCCTGAAAATACTGCCCGTTTAACTTTACTATGATGATTCGAATAAAAATGAACATACGACCCCACGTTGGTAGGTTTCCTATACACATTAAATTTGAACTTTCTAGTGACTCTATGAATCATAATGTCCAAAAACGGAAGCATACCATTCACCTCAGTCTCACAAGTGAATTTTATTGAAGGTACCAAAGAATTGAGTTCATTAAGAAAAACTATATGGTCTTTGTCACAGGGCCATAAACACAAAATATCATCAACATACCTAAACCAAACTACATTAGCCGGGATAATACTGGATAAGATTTTTGTTTCGAAGAATTCCATATACAAATTACTTAAAACGGGGGAAAGAGGATTGCCCATCGCCATTCCAAATGTTTGTTTGAAAAAATTTTCCATTAAAACTAAAATAATTGTCTTTTATACACAAGTTGATAAGTTCTAATACTTTATTGGTCTGCAAGCTCAAATTATATTTAGGCAGTTCCTCACGTAGAAATTCTAACAGGTCATCAACGGGTACTTTAGTGAATAAAGAGGTCACATCGAAACTTATTAGTTTAAAATCAAAATTTAAATTCAGTGTGGATAGCTTATTAACTAAGTCCACATTGTTTGTCAAGTGTGAGTTGGAAATAGTACCAACTATAGGGGACAAAACCTTGACTAACCACTTAGAAAGTTAATAAGCCGCCGAACCAATTGAACTAATAATTGGCCTTGCCGGATTATTTGGCTTATGAGTTTTTATAAGACCATACATGTAAGGAAGAGAGGGGGATCGACTTGTTAGCCTAGATATCAACTCTTTATCACCTTTACACACAGTTTTAAGAGATTTGTTAAAATGTGCAATCACTTTTTCAGTAGGATCTCTATTAATCAATAGATAAGTATCCCTGTCTTCCAGGAGTAACTCCATTTTTCGGATATAGTCATCTTTATTCATAATAACTACTGCATTTGACTTATCAGCCTTGGTAATATGTAATGAACTATCTTTTTTGAGATTTTTGAACGCATGAACAAATCGACTTGGACAGTTAGGAACAGAATTGTTAAGTAAAACACCATACATCAACCCTTTGCACACATTAATATCTTCAACTGAGACATTACTATACTTTTCAAGATTGCAGAAACCTTTGGCAATATCTACATAATTGACTGTTCCATTAGATGTGGCAAAGCTCAGACCAGGGTGTTCCTCCCACTGTGCTAACCACCTATTCTACATTTACAAGGACCATATAGCCACAGTGAGACCTTCCCTGCTTCTCCTTCCGAAAACACTGACACTGAGACAGCGCTTTCTAATTCGGAAATCCTTACTGACCTTCACAATCATTTTCAGGACGATAATAGTGCTTCACTCATCAAACTCATCAGAGAACATCAGGAGTTGTTTCGAGATGATCCACAAGAGTGTACTGTGACTCGGCACGACATCCAACTGCTACCTGACACCCAGCTGATTCGCCAACCGTTCTACTGAATCAGCCCTAGCAAAACGGAAGTCATGCGTGCTGAGGTGCAGTATCTCTTGGACCATGGACTGGCTACCCCCTGTGAGTCCCCCTGGGCCTCACCATGCATCCTGGTACCCAAACCTCACGGCAAAATCCGTCTTTGCACGGATTATAGGAAGTTGAACCGGGTCACAGTGAAGGTCGCCTACCCAATACCTAGGATAGACGACATAATTGATGCAATTGGTAATGCCCGCTACCTGTCTCAGGTAGACTTACTCAAGGGCTATTACCAGGTGAGTTTAACGGAGCGAGCTAAAGAACTGTCTGCCTTTATAACCCCGTTCGGGCTTTTCAGGTACAATCGCCTTCCCTTTGGACTCTGCAATGCCCCGGCCACCTTCCAGAGAGCTGTCAACCGCGTCATCCAGGGCTTGGACAACACCTACGCCTATTTGGATGACATCGTGGTAGCATCCAACACCTGGAGCGAACACCTGCTCCAGCTACAACGATTATTCTACAAGCTCCTGAAAGCCGGCCTCACCATCAATCTGGGCAAGTCCACCTTCGCGAAAGGTAAAGTGCGGTACCTGGGTCATGTTATAGGGAGTGGCAGCCTGGCTCCGTTAAATATCCACATTCAAGCAATCCAACAGTATCCACAGCCTACTACCAGGAAGCAGCTCCTGCGCTTCCTTGGTCTTGCTTCCTATTACCGTAGGTTTGTGAAGAATTTTAGCACTGTTGCAACCCCCTTAATCACCTTAACCAGTCCCAAGCAACGGTATAATTGGACCAGGGAGCAAACCGTTGCCTTCGAACAACTCAAATTCCTCCTCTGTTCTAATCCTATTCTCGCCTCACCAGATATCAAGAAGCCTTTCATCCTCCATGTCGACGCCAGTGGTACCGGCATCGGAAGTGTCTTAATGCAGCAGCGAGGCGAGGAGGTTCTACCTGTCAGCTACTACAGTTGCAAGTTGAAGCCTCATCAGAAAAAGTATAGTACTATAGAGAAGGAACTCCTCTCCATCGTCCTGAGCTTACAACACTTTGCACCATATCTGCACGGTGCTAGGTCCACTACCATCTATTCGGACCACAACCCTCTGAGATTCCTACATCAAGCCCAATTTAATAACCAACGTCTGCTGCGATGGGCTTTATATCTTCAAGGCTTCAATTTAAAGATCTGCTACATCAAGGGGCCTGATAACATCATCGCTGACGCCCTCTCCAGAGTGCATGAGGTAGAGGCAGCTCCACCTCCCACTCTACCTCCCGTGAACGTGACTCTACCAGAACCGCAGGCTTCGGGGGAGAGTTGTGACGATAATCTCTTCCCAGAGATTTAGCCTGCTATATCTTCCCATCGTCCCATTCTCAACAATATGCAAGATACGTTTTATAGTGGCTTAACGTATATATCAAGACAGCCACACGCACCTGCAACTCCCTCCTTCCCCCCACTTCTGCACACCTGGTCGCGCCGACGGCTACAGTCCCAGACAAACTGCTTGTTACTGGATGCCCCGCGTTCTCATTGGCCGTAAAACAACACACCACTCCAGTTCCACGCCAATCACATTCCTTGCTAGCCATTGTCAGGACCGGCCAGCCATTCTCTCACCAGAATATCTTGTGCTCTCACGCTATGAACACCTAAGTTGACTCACCTCGTGTGATCAAATAGAGGCTTATAGCTAGCGCATATATTCCCAGCACTAATAATTTTTTTCTTGTTATTTTATGTCACTTCTCCTCCCTTTAACGTAATCCAGTTTTATGTTCAGTTATTTTTCCACTTGTTGTTCTGCACCATTAAGCCAAGATTTTTGCCTTTATTTCAATTTGTTTCTTAGTGTTATTAAAGAGCATTGTTTAATATTGTGTTTTATGTCTCTTCCCTTACCTTACCACAGATTATCAAACACGCAATCATTCTTTTTTTTCCTTTTTTTTTTACTTTTTGTTTTTATATGTAGCCTGGCTTTGACATCTGCCAGTGGAAGACTGCCGACCACCATACTCCACTACTTTACCGTCACAATATATATATATATATATATATATATATATATATATATATATATATATATATATATATATATATATATATATATATATATATATATATATATATATATATATATATATATATATATATATATATATATATATATATATATATTATTAAATATGACCGAAAAAGTAAGATTAATAATTCTAACACGAATTTTCTCAATGTTTCTTATATTCTTTTTCACTGTTGATGGTAACTGAAAAATCAATTCTCCAAAGTTCATTTTTATTTCTAGTCTGACGCGACACTTGAGCGTGTTTCGTAAAACTTATTACATTTTCAAAGACTTTAGTTTACACACACACAACTATAACTGAACAGCTCTGGCTCTTTTATACCTGCATTTGGGTGAGGTGATGTAGTACAATAGTTTTGGATGAGGTGAAAACAAACTTTCAACAAAACACAGAACACGAAACAATGGGTATAAGCTAAAGGGAAGAATAGATCTGTAACTGAAGACGGCCTATTGGCCCATATTTCTTGATGCTTCTATATTGGAGCGGAGTCTTGAAGTGGGTAGAATATAATTGTGCGTTAATTGGCTGTTGATTGCTGGTGTTGACTTCTTAATGTGTAGTGCCTCGCAGATATCAAGCCGCCTGCTGTCGCTGTATCTATCGATGATTTCCGTGTTTTTTGTTAAGACTTCTCTGGTGATGGTCTGGTTGTGGGAAGAGATAATATGTTCCTTGATAGAGCCCTGTTGCTTATGCATCGTTAATCGCCTGGAAAGAGATGTTGTTGTCTTGCCTATATACTGAGTTCTTTGGGGCTTACAGTCCCCAAGTGGGCATTTGAAGGCATAGACGACATTGGTCTCTTTCAAAGCGTTCTGCTTTGTGTCTGGAGAGTTTCTCATGAGTAGGTTGGCAGTTTTCTTGGTTTTATAGTAAATCGTCAATTGTATCTTCTGATTTTTGTCTGTAGGGATAACGTTTCTATTAACAATATCTTTCAGGACCCTTTCCTCCGTTTTATGAGCTGTGGAAAAGAAGTTCCTGTAAAATAGTCTAATAGGGGGTACAGGTGTTGTGTTAGTTGTTTCTTCAGAGGTTGCATGGCGTTTTGCCTTCCTTCTTATGATGTCTTCAACGAAACCATTGGAGAAGCCGTTGTTGACTAAGACCTGCCTTATCCTACAGAGTTCTTCATCGACTTGCTTCCATCCTGAGCTGTGGCTGAGAGCACGGTCGACATAAGCGTTAACAACACTCCTCTTGTACCTGTCTGGGCAGTCACTGTTGGCATTGAGGCACATTCCTATGTTTTTTCCTTAGTGTAGACTGCAGTGTGGAAACCTCCGCTCCTTTCCATGACTGTTACATCTAGAAAGGGTAGTTTCCCATCCTTCTCCATCTCGTAAGTGAAACGCAACACGAAATTCTGCTCAAATGCTTCCTTCAGCACTTGCAGATGTCTGACATCAGGTACCTGTGTAAAAATGTCGTCAACATATCTGCAGTATATGGCCGGTTTCAAGTTCATATCGACTAAGACCTTTTGTTCGATGGTACCCATGTAGAAGTTCGCAAACAGGACACCTAGGGGAGAACCCATGGCGACCCCATCTACTTGCTTATACATGTGCCCATCCGGGCTCAAGAAGGGTGCCTCTTTAGTACAAGCTTGGAGCAGTTTCCTTAGAATGTTTTCGGGTATATCAAGAGGATCACGATACACTCTGTCCGCTATCATCCCGATTGTTTCATTCACAGGTACGTTGGTGAACAGTGATTCTACGTCCAACGAGGCTCTTATCCCTGTGGCCTGTGTTCCCCTCAGTAAGTCAACAAATTCCTTCGGGGACTTCAGGCTGAAGGCGCAAGGGACATAAGGAGTCAGTAAGCCGTTGTGTCGCTTCGCCAGTCTGTACGTGGGTGTGGGTATCTGGCTAATGATTGGCCAAAGTGGGTTACCAGGCTTATGTGTCTTGACATTTCCACACGCATATCCAGGCTTATATTTCCCAATAATCTTTTGCAGGTGGAGTCCGGATTTCTTGGCGTTCACAGTTTCGATCAATTTGTTGACCTTTGCCTTCAATTCGGCTGTAGTGTCCTTCGTTACCCTTTGGAATTTAGTTTGGTCAGAGAGAATGAGGTTCATTTTCGCCAGATATTCGTCTTTTTTAAGAATGACGTATATTGGCGACTTGTCACCTCTCCTTGTTCTCTCGAAGGCTCTTAGCTGCCGCTTTGAGCTCAGGGACAGTATGGTGCTTCTGTAATTGCCTCGATTCTTTTCTCCTTCCGCAATAAGTTCTGCTTGGAGGTGTCTTTGGTAGTGACCTTCCCTTGTGTCTCGAGTCGATATGTCGTCCAACAGGATCTCCAACTCCACTTTCCTGGCCATCTCACTTGGTCTGGACATAACGTGACAGTTTATACCCAGATTTAGAAGTTGACTTGGTGCTCAGTGAGGTTGATTCCTGCAGGTTCAGGAAACCGTCTCTTGGTCGTGGAATTGCCATAGGTCCTCCATATAATGTTGTTAGTGTCTTGATTATCCTGGTTATCTGCGAGGCACTACACATAAGAAGTCAACACCAGCAATCAACAGCCAATTAATGCACAATTATTTCTACCCACTTCAAGACTCCGCTCCAATATAGAAAGCATCAAGAAATATGGGCCAATAGGCCGTCTGCAATTACAGATCTATTCTTCCCTTTAGCTTATTCCCTTGTTTCGTGTTCTGTGTTTTGTTGAAAGTTTGTTTTCACCTCATCCAAAACTATGTATTACATCACCTCACCCAAATGCAGGTATAAAAGAGCCAAAGCTGTTCAGTTATATTGTGTGTGTGTAAACTAAAGTCTTTGAAAATGTAATAAGATTTACGAAACGCGCTCAAGTGTCGCGTTAGACTAAAAATAAAAATGAACTTTGGAGAATTGATTTTTCAGTTACCATCAACAGTGAAAAAAGAATATATGAAGCATTGAGAAAATTCGTGTTAGAATTATTAATCTTACTTTTTCGGTCATATTAATAATATATGTCTACATGAAAGACTGCTACAAAATATACTAATATATATATAATATATATAATATATATATATATATATATAATATATATCTATATATATTATATATTATTATATATATTGTGACGATAATCTCTTAGCAGAGATTTAGCCTGCTATTTCTGCGAATCACGCCTGTCCTCATCAATATACAAGATACGTTTTGTAGTGGCTAAACGTACATATTAGCCACACGTACCAGCAACTCCCTCCTTCCCCCCACTGCTGCCCTGGTCGACGCGCCGAACCCTTCAACCGGGCTAACGAGCGACTTGCGCCATCCAGCTTCCTCATTGGCCGCCAACCAACACTCCACTCCGGCTCCCCGCCAATCACAAGACCTCACCAGTTATTGTTGGAGTCCCTTACGTTTCTGCCAGCCAGAATATTGTGTGCTCGCAAGCTGTGAACTCCTAAGTGACTCACTCTGTGTGGTCAAATAGAGGTTATAGTTAGTGCATATATTCCAGCATTCATATTTTACTTACTTTGTATATCAATTCTCCTCCCCATTAACGTAATCTATTTTCATGTTTATATTGTTTATTATTTTGCCAGTAAGCCAAGATTTTGCATTTATTTCAATTTGTGTTTTTTATTGTTATTAAAATCCATATTTTTTATTATTGCTTTTAGTCTTTCCAACCTTACCACAGATTACCAAATCACGCAGTCATTCTTTTTTTTTTCTCTTTTTTTTTTTCCTTTTCTTTTTTTTATATTATATTGGCCCAGCACTGACACCTGCTAGTTGAAAGACTGCCGACCACAATTTCCAACTCGTTACCGTCACATATAAATGGGGGCCTGTCCACGGAGCCACTATTAAATGGAGATCTGTCCACGGAGTCACTATTAAATAGAGTCTGTCCACGGAGCTTCACTCAGGTATTGGTAATTGTGGTAAGCGCACTTGGCTCTTATTTCCCTTGCTTCCATTATTCACATTAATCATTCTTTATTTTATGGTGCTGTGTATATTGTACATTACGGGAATAGCATATGGTGAGAGTGAGACACTTTGGATTACGTGGTGACTGTAGGCCGCAGTCATACTCTTAATTGGTCGTCTCCCCCTTCCGTGTTATCCTCCGTGTTTAACATCTTTGTCCCCCAATATTTCTCACTTTTTGACAGATTATCACATAGGTACCCTGGTACTGTGGTCTGTCTCCGGGTCAATAGCACCCAAGTCCTGCAATCCGACTCTAGGAGGAAAAAAGGGCTTTAGATCCTCTAGCACGAACTATTATTGGCGAATTGGGACCTCGCCGATAGTTCTCGTCACCAGTTGACACTCGCACCCCTACTCGTCGGTCAGACTGATGGTATTTACCTAAGGTAGGGAATTGGCGTTCTTTCTTTTGAGCACAAAAGTTCGCTAATTCTGTAAATACCATATTCAATTTCAGTGGGTACCATTGCTTATGTTCTATAGTGACTGGCAAGGTATGACTACATTTTTTGGACTACCTCATTTATTTTGAAGCCATTTAGTGTTTCACTTGTATTTTAAAATTAGTTTTCACTAATTAGTAGGATTTTCTTGCCTTTATCCTCCCATAGTGAGTACCAGGTACAAGATTTCCTGCGACCTTATTCATTGAATTTACTTTAATTATTAATAATTCCCCACAGGATAGGTATCAGTTGCCACTTTTCCTGTTTCTGACACTCGCCATATTCTCACTATATTCATCTCCTTTGTTTTGCTTATATTTCACCATGTTCCGCTTACAAGCTTTCATAGCAAATCCAGAAGAGAAATAGGGACCTTACGTCAAGCTAAGAGGGTCGATTTGTTAACTCTTGCACATGAGTATCACTTAGAAGTTCCTGTTGGAGCCAACAAATTTGCTATTAATAATATGATACTGGATCACCTTGCTGATGAGGTATTATAGATTCTTCTACCCATGAACAGTACATTATTTCAGATAAAGATGACTTGAGAGCGATAAAGCTCAGATTGGAACTTGCCAAGATCGAGCTACAGCAACAACAAGAAGCAGCTGCCATCCGGAAGGAATAAGTGAAAGGGAGGCCCTACTCCTCAAAGGACAGCAAGAACGTGAGTTGGCCTTATAAAACAGCGACTCGAGATACAACGCGAACACGACCAACGACAGGCCGAAGCAGCTCTAAACTGTCGTGACCGAGAACTCACGAGGGACGCTGCACACCAAGCTCAACTCCAACAAGCGGCAGCTAGTCTTCCTCCCAGTTTCAATATCTCCCATGCAAGTA
>WNGS01146273.1:0-12327 GCA_020271785.1 Procambarus virginalis | reverse complement strand
ATATATATAGCACCCTCCCAGAGTATCATGGGAACCCACTGCTCGGGACACAAATGCCCCAGACATGGGACCTCTATTCCTCCAAGCATCAGAGGTATACAAAGCCATCATGTCATTTCCACCAGGCTCAGCAGGGGGATACACTGGAGTAAGACCTCAGCACCTCAAGGAGATGACAAACCCAGTTCTCGGCGAAGTTGCCGAGACACTACTGTCAGAGATCACGAAGTTTGTCAACGACTGTCTCTCCGGGTTGATCCCAGACACAATTAAACCGTTCTTCTTCGGAGCATCCCTTTGTGCCCTTAAGAAGAAGGATGGTGGAGTCAGACCCATTGCCGTGGGCAACACACTTCGGCGCCTTGTTGCTAGGGCAGCTGTCAGAAAAATCAGCATAGACGCTGCAACGATGCTTCGACCCCATCAACTAGGTTTTGGTGTCCCCCATGGCTGTGAAGCAGCAGCTCATGCAGCACGAGCCTATATCAAGGACCTCCCAGTAAATAAGGCATTAATTAAATTAGACTTTAAAAATGCCTTCAACCAGGTAAAAAGGGATGTGGTACTGGAAGCAGTTCGAACCAGCTTTCCTTGTCTACTTCCTTTCGTTTCAGCAGGGTACAGTAGGGAATCGACACTGTTGTTTGGGGAACATGAAGTTGTTTCCGCAGAAGGTGTCCAGCAGGGAGACCCACTTGCCCCTTTTCTTTTCTGCATGGCAGCTAAGGAGGTCACAAGTAGGTTGTCCAGCGAATTCAACATCTGGTTCCTGGACGATGGCACCCTGGCAGGGACACAGGAATCCCTACTAGGAGATCTTCAGCTAGTGAAATCTAGGGGAGAGGAGTTAGGCCTTACACTAAATCCATCAAAGTGTGAAATCATCTCGTCCAACCAATCAATCATAAATGCAGTACAAATCTTATTGCCAGGAGCCCAAGTGATCGCTCCCACCGACAGTGTGCTGCTAGGGGCACCTCTGGGCTCGAACGCCATTGAGGTAGTCCTCGAAGAAAAGCTTAAAGACCTGAGGAGGATGGAGGCGCGAATAGGGGCTTTGGATGCTCATGATGCGTTGTACCTTCTTACAAGGTGCCTGGCCTTGCCCAGACTTACCTATTTCCTCAGGTGTGCTCCTTCTTTTGACAGCCCAAAATTAACGGAATACGATTCACTCCTAAAGACAATAACTATGAAAGTGTTAAACCTCTCCCTGCAAGATGACCAGTGGGACCAAGCAACGCTCCCAGTTAGACTCGGGGGTATAGGTATTCGCAAGGCGACACAGTTAGCATTGCCGGCATTCTTATCCTCGACCAGTGCTACAAGTGAATTAGTGAAGGAAATACTACCAGAATACCTAAGGAACTCCATTGGGATTCGTGATCCCAAATTTGTGGAAGGAGCTGGTCGGTGGGACACACTCGCCAATTCACACACCCGACCAACTTGTCCAAACGACGGTAAACAGGCCAAATGGGATAGCCCTATAGTGGAGAACATCGCCAAAGCATTGCTGGACGTAGCTTCTCAGAAGGACAGAGCGCGTCTCCTAGCTGTGCAAGCCCCCCATGCTGGGGACTTCCTGTTGGCAGTCCCTAATTCCGCCTTGGGCACCCGCCTGGATCATCGGGCCCTAAGTATTGGTGTTGCTCTGCGCCTTGCCGCCCCTATCTCCACCGAGCACCGGTGTATTTGCGGCCAGGCACGGGCAGACCAATACGGCAGCCATGGTCTCATCTGTCGTAAGACACAGGGAAAGATTGCCAGACACGAGGCAGTCAATGACATCATCAAGAGAAGTTTGGCTACAGCTGGGTGTCCAGCACAAAGGGAACCCCAGCTGTGCAGACCTGACAACAGCCAAAAACGCCCAGATGGAGTCACCCTGCAGCCATGGAGGGAAGGTAAACAGGTCGTATGGGATTACACCTGTGCATCTACATTGGCTGATACCTATTTACGTTACAGCTCAGCGGAGGGAGGTGGGGCAGCCACCTTCAGGGAGACCCAGAAAATCCACAAGTACAGAACCTAGAACGTTGTTACAGGTTCGTGCCGATAGGCTCAGAGACTCTGGGCGCCTGGGGTAAATGTGCACTCAAGTTTTTAAAGGAGGTTGGTGAGGAACTCATTGGGAAAACTAGAGACCCACGAGCAGCCAGTTTCCTATTCCAGCGCCTCAGTGTCGCAGTGCAGAGGGGAAATGCGTGCTGTATCCTGGGTACGCACCCAACCTCCGAGGAGCTGGACGAGGTCTTCGAACGCTGATTGTTTAATTGTTATATATTTGTGTGTGTGTGTGTGTTCTCTGTAAACTGTAGCATTGCAATAAAATAAAACAAAACATACAAAAAAATAATAGGGGTGGTAGGAGAAGAAAAGAATTAAGTATTCAGTGAGAATCCACAAGATCTTCTCTGAATGCTCTTTGTTTTCTTCTTCGAGGATGTGGGTCCCTGCAATTGCACCAGAGGTGGTACCCCTAATATATATATATATATATATATATATATATATATATATATATATATATATATATATATATATATAATATATATATATATATATATATATATATTAGCATATTTTGGTAGCAGTCTTTCCTGTAGACATATATTATTAAATATGGCCGAAAAAGTAATAGTAATAATTCTAACACGAATTTTCTCAATGTTTCTTATATTCTTTTTCACTGTTGATGGTAACTGAAAAATCAATTCTCCAAAGTTCATTTTTATTTCTAGTCTGACACGACACTTGAGAACGTTTCGTAAAACTTATTACATTTTCAAAGACTTTAGTTTACACACACACAACTATAACTGAACAGATTTTAAACAGCTTTGACTTTTTTATACCTGCATTTGGGTGAGGTGACATGATACAATGGTTTTGGATGAGGACCTCAACCAAAACCCACAAGGTGCCTGGCTTTGCCCAGACTTACCTATTTCCTAAGGTGTACTCCTTCCTTCGACAGCCCAAAATTAACATAATATGACTCACTCATAAGGTCAGTAGCTGTAAAAGTGTTAAACCTCTCCCTGCAAGATGACCAATGGAACCAAGCAACGCTCCCAGTTAGACTCGGGGGTATAGGTATTCGCAAGGCGACACAGTTAGCATTGCCGGCATTCTTATCCTCAACCAGTGCTACAGGTGAATTAGTGAATGAAATACTACCACAAAACCTAAGAGACTTCTTTGGGATTCATGATCCCAAATTTGCTGAAGGCGCCGGTCAGTGGGACACTCTTGCCAACTCTCACCCTCGACCAACTTTTCCAAACGACTGCAAACAGGCCAAATGGGATAGCCCCATAGTGGAGAACATAGCCACAACACTGCTGGAGGCAAGGCCTGGGAAGGACAGAGCATCTCTACTAGCTGTGCAAGCTCCCCATGCTGGGGACTTCCTGTTGGCAGTCCCTAATTCCGCCTTGGGCACCCGCCTGCACCATCGAGCCCTAGGTATTGATGATGCCCTGCACCTTGCCGCCCCTATCTCCACCGAACACTGGTGTATTTGTGAATATGCACAGGCGAACCAATACGGCATCCATGGTCTCATCTGTCGTAAGTCACAGGAAAAGATCTCCAGCCATGAAGTAGTCAATGACATCATCAAGAGAAGTTTGGCTACAGCTGGGTGTCCAGCACAAAGGAAACCTCAGTTGTGCAGACCTGACAACAGCCAAAAACGCCCAAATGGAGTCACCCTGCAGCCATGGAGGGAAGGTAAACAGGTCATATGGGATTACACGTGTGCATCTACATTGGCTGATACCTATCAACCTTACAGCTCAGCGGAGGGAGGTGGGGCAGCCACCTTTAGAGAGACTCAGAAAACCAACAAGTACATGGACCTAGAACGTTGTTACTGGTTCGTGCCGAGAGGCTCTGAGACTCTGGGAGCTTTGGATAAATGTGCACTTAAGTTCCTATAGGAGGTGGGTGAGGAACTCATTGGGAAAACTAAAGACTTACGAGCGGCCAGTTTCCTGTTCCAGCGCCTCAGTGTCGCAGTTCAGAGGGGAAATGCGTGCTGTATCTAAGGTACGCACCCGACCTCCAAAGGGCTGGACGATGTCTTCGAACTCTGATTGTTATATTGTTATATATGTGTGTGTTCTCTGTAAACTGTAGCAATATAATAAAATAAAATAGAATTAAATTAATAAAAAAAATAATAGGGGTAGTAGGAGAGAAAAAGATTAAAGTGTTCAGTGAGAATCAACAAGGTCTTCTCTGAATACGCTTTATTTTCTTCTTCGAGGCTGTAAGTCCCTACAATTGAACCAGAGGTGTACCCTATATTAAATATATATATATATATATATATATATATATATATATATATATATATATATATATATATATATATATATATATATATATATATACATAACAACCTGTGGACGCCACAGGGAGCGAACGCTGGGAAGAGGCTCTGCCGGCCATGTGCCATTATCTTGTGACATCCTGACCTCACCGGGCCCAGACTCAACAGTGTGCAGTGTGAACATCCTGGGAAGGTGTGAGAGTGGCGGGAAGTGTCCAGGGTGAACTATCGCAACCAAAAACAATCAAACAAATGGATTGGCAATGTGGAATCATCTGAATTGCAGTGAGGGCCAACAAGGGCGCCCTGAGGGGCTCCCTCGGTTATGGTGGTGGGGGTTGGGGGAGGGGGGATGGGGTGTTGCTGTGAGGTCAGTCAAGGGGGGTGACCCGTGTGTAAGTGTTTATGAAAATATCCCTGAAAAATAGATACCTCGGCTCTCGGGAAACAGGTATCGTGTTTTAAGTGCATCGATTCCGCAGTGAACCAGATTACAAGTGTATGATATTGTGCAGTGATATATCTCGAAATTATACAAACGTGTTAGTGTCACCCCACTGACCCCCCCCCCCCCTTCCCGCTAGTGAGTACCGTCACCCATCCCACGAGTCACCCCCCCCCCTGCCCCGCCCCAACCGCGACCGTCACCTCCCTGTGTCCACCCCCTCACGCTATGTCTGCCCAGCGCCCACTCAGCGCCCTCCCAGCGCCCGCCGATGTCGCAGGTCACGACTGATAGCCAGGCTTCTCTCAGCCAAGAGGAGCCATCAAGCGACGACAGATACGGCACATGCCAAGTGTGCGACAAGGTGTGGAGACTCAAACGTAACGGAGATGTGCGCAAGCATTCTCACAACGGAACCAATTGTCCGGGTATGTGGCGCCCTCCCAAAGAGGGTATCAATCAAGGCCCCACTCCAGCAGTCAGGGAAAACACCTCCAACAGCTTCATTTCGACTGAGAATCTACTAGAAGCCATCAAAGCAACATCGGTTGGAACCTTGCAGCACATCACCAAAGCTGCCCGGCCCCAGGCAACAGCCAAACTATCCAGCCTCTTGAAAAAGGTCAACGACTCCCCGGAACCATCCAAGCATGGCGCAACCTTCTCCTGTTTGGAAACATATGCCTAGCTGTCCCTGCAAGGAGAGACAAATCACTAGCTTCCTCAGTCATTATGGCTATAAATAGTTTTCCTAGAGAGGACAACCAGGCACCCCTCCCCACCTGTGCCAAAAACACCCACCACAAGAAAGGTATCAACAGCAGAACCGAGGCATCCAAAATCAGAGCAACAGTCAGCAAGAAAATAGAAGAAGGTAACACAATAGGGGCAATCAGAGTCATCACCAGTGAAGACACAGTCGCCACCAGGGATGCCGATACAGCACAAGCCCTGAGGGAAAAACACCCACTCAGAGCTCCTCGTGACGACAGTGTTCCCCTAGTCGGTGTCACCAGAGCAGAACCCCTGTGTGTGCTCGAATCCATGGTGCATAAAGCAGCTTTATCCTTTCCACCAGATCAGCAGATGGGTTCACAGGACTAAGACCCAACCACATCAAACAAATGCTCAACCCTGCACTGGGAGACATTGCACAGGGCCTCCTGGTGGAACTAACTAGATTCGCCAACACATGTCTAGCTGGCAACATACCAGAGACCATACGGCCTCTCTTTTTTCGCGCTACCCTCTGTGCCCTTAGGAAAAAAGATGGAGGAATCAGACCGATAGCTGTGGGCAATTCACTCCGGCGTCTCGTCGCTAAGGCTGCTGCTAGAGCAGTTAGTCAGGCAGCAGCTGACATGCTGAAGCCAAAACAGCTTGGGTTTGGCATTCCCCAAGGTTGTGAGGCAGCGGCTCATGCAGCTAGAGCTTACATTGCTAACATTACGGATTAAAAAGCCCTGATAAAGCTGGACTTCAAAAATGCCTTCATTTGCCAAATGCCTTCGAACCCATACTCCCAGGAGCAACGCAACTGGTATGTACAGGGACGCCTTAAACCGCTTGACCATCACGACCGGACATAAGGAAGTGATAGCCTGAGCTATATGAAAGTGCCAAGTGCTGGCGGGGAAGTGGTACATATAGCTCAGGCTATCACTTCCTTATGTCCGGTCGTGATGGTCAAGCGGTTTAAGGCGTCCCTGTACATACCAGTTGCGTTGCTCCTGGGAGTAACCTAACCTGACCTACCTAACCTGACCTACCTATCTTAACCTAACATAAAATAACTTAACTAAATCAATAATTTATGTTCTTAGTTCTTTATGAGAGTGGGAAATGTTGGGAAGGACAGGGGACAGAGGAGTGGGGGTTGGTGTAAAGGACGAGGGGAAGGGGAGGGGGAATGGTATGGAGGATGAGGGGAAGGGGAGGTGGGAATGGTATGGAGGATGAGGGGATCGGGGAGTGGGAGATGGTGGGGAATAGGAGGGGACGATGGAGTGGGAAATGGTTAGAAGGACGAACGGACGCTGGATTGGGGAGTGTTGGGGAGGACAAAGAGACGGGGAAGGGGAGGAATTGTTGGGCAGAAGAGGGGACGGATGAGTGAGGAATGCTTGGAAGGAAGAGGGGACGGGTGAGTGTGGAATGGTTGGGAGAATGAGGGGACGGGGCATGGGGAATGGTTTTGCCTAATAAGCCAAGTTTTCATGAATTAATTGTTTTTCGACAACCTAACCTACCTAACCTAACCTAACCTAACTTTTTCGGCTACGTAACCTAACCTAACCTATAAAGATAGGTTAGGTTAGGTTAGGTAGGGTTGGTTAGGTTTGGTCATATATCTACGTTAATTTTAACTCCAATAAAAAAAATTGATCTCATACATAATGAAATGGGTAGGTTTATCATTTCATAAGAAAAAAAATAAAGAAAGTATATTAATTCATGAGAACTTGGCTTATTAGGCAAATTGGGTCTTGCATAGTAGGCTGAGAAGTGCGTTCTGGCTACTAGGTACGACATATATATATATATGGAAATGTTCGTTTGTTCAAAATCGCTAATCTCCGAAAGTTCTACAACAATTGCCTTGAAATTTTCACACACCGTTCCATTCGCATCCGAGAAGGTTTTTATATACATAGTATATAGATGTCACGTCTGTGACAAGAAAAAACCGACTTTTTTTAAATTGTTTTTTTCATGTGTTTTTCATGAGGGAAATCTTCGAAACCGCTTTGCTGATTGCTTTTAACTTTTGACACAACGTTGCATTCGAATAGGCGAGTGTTTTTATATACCTACTATATACATGCCTCACCTGAGACTGGAAAAAAACATTTTTTTTTTTTGGAAAACAGCGCCATTTGTAGGACGTAAGAGCAACACACGCTGTAATCTCCGAAAGTTCTTCACCGACTGCTTTGAAATTTTGACACATTTTTGATACAATCGAAAATGTGCGTGTTGTTATATATCTACTATTTATATGCCACACCTGTAATGGGTATAACAATTATTGTTTTTGAAAAACAGTGCCATCTGTTGCACGTAAGAACAACACATACTATACAAGATATGTTACTATTCCAATTTCAATGTTTCCAATATATTGATAAATTGAATTTTCATAGATTTTAATTTATTTTCATTTTGATTTAATTATTTTGTGTGGCGTTGAGTTGGACTTGAGCTGTGTCGTTTACCATACCGTTCATTTCATGGGTATAATTTATTTGTTTCTTTTTTCATTTTTTCATTTCGTTTTTTTAACTGTTCTGCTTATTTTTCAGTGCAATTAGTGGTGAAATTGACCTGTGCCGATTAATCTGCGATTGAATTGAAATATTTCGTTAGTATTTTGTTTTGTTTTGAAAACAAGAAAATGGACATCACGTTTATTTCACAGCGGCAAATGTGCAACAAAGAGCTATGAATCCACTGGCAACAACGTTAACTGCTTTCTTCACGTTATGTCAAAATGACGTGTTTGCGAAAACACTGCTGTATTTGGAAGTGCTTACGTATTACACATGGAATATCAGTAGAAAATCAGTTGAACGACGCAAACGAGGAGAGCGAGTCGACGGACAACCTGGCATATTCAAATAAACTACGATAGGTAGAATGTACACCGTGCATCCCAATCAGGATGAATGCTTCTTTCTTCGCATGTTGTTGGTAAATGTGGCCGGTCCAACGTCTTTCCAGCAATTGAGGTTTTCAACGTCGTAACACATGCCACTTCCCGTAGTGAATGTCAAGTTCTGAATTTATTGGAGAACGACCTATACTGGGATGTATGCATTAATGACGCGTCCAACACGACACATCAAAATCAAATTCGTGCATTGTTTGCAGTCATATTGACCACCTGCTCTCTTTCATCTCCAAAAGAGTTATGGGAGAAATATAAATTGCATATGGCTGTAGATATTATCCGTCGAATAAGCAAGGAAAATTCAAATATGAACATGGATTTTCACAGCAAAAGGAATGTCAAAATTCTACAAAGAAGCGTTCCTAATGATTGAAGATTTGTGCTTAGAAATTAAGAGCAAAGTTCTCAATCAACTTGAAATGCCATCACCGAATCGATCTGCTGCTGCTTCGGTCGATGTAGAATAGCGAATTGAATAAAATTACAACACGGGTGATCTGTTGTCGTATGTGCAATCAAATATTCCTAAGCTAGCGCTTAAGCAAAAAGGCATTTACAATCAAATAATACAAACTATCAATAACGGGCGTGGAGAAATCTTCTTTGATGCGCCAGGAGGAACTGGTAAAACCTTCCTAATTAGATTGATTCTGGCAGCATTTCGATCCCAAAATGGCATAGCCTTAGCTCTTGCATCGTCCAGTATAGCTGTGACATTACTACCAGGTGGAAGAACTGCTACTTCGGCTTTGAAATTACCATTGAACATGCAATTCATTGAAACTCCCACGTGCAACATTTCCAAAGTATCCAGCATGGGAAAAGTATTGCACAAATGCAAACTTATTGTTTGAGATGAATGTACAATGGCCCACAAAAAATCGCTCGAGGCTCTTGATCGATCATTGCAAGATTTGTGTGGAAACATCAGACCATTTGGGAACGCATTAATATTGCTTGCAGGAGATTTCAGGCAAACATTACCTATAATTTATCAATTGACACCAACTGACGAAATAAATGCTAGACTGAAATACACTACTTTGTGGCGCCTCGTAAAGACATTAAAATTAACTACAAATATGCGTGTCCAGCTGCAAAACGATCCATCAGCTGAGATATTCTCACATCAATTTATGGAAATTGAGAACGAAAATGCGCAGGTTGATCTGACCTCAGGAAGAATTTCATTGCCTCATAACTTCTACTATTTAGTGACGTAAAAAGAAGAATTGGTTGAACAAGTATTTCTCAATATTCAAACCAATTATAAGACTCTCGATTGGCTGACTGAACAAGCTATTCTTGTGGCCAAGAACAAAGACGTTTACGAACTTAACAACATTATTGAGTCTAACATCCAAAGCGAGGCAGTCACATACAAGTCCGTCAACACTGTTGCGGAAGCAGTGAAGCGGATAGTTATCCAACAGAATTGTTGAATTCACTCGATCTGCCAGGGATACCATCATACGCACGGCAATTGAAAATCGGCTTGCCAATTATTATGTTGCAAAATATCAACCAGTCAAAACTTTGCAAGGCCACACGCCTTGCAGTAAAAAAAAAATAATCAGAAACGTCGCAGCAGACAGGACCTTTCAAAGGTGAAGATGTCCTCATTCCTCGCATTCCTATTATTCCAACGGATAAGCCATTTCAATTTACGAGATTGTAATTTCCAATTCGATTGGCGTTTGCAATCACAATCAACAAAGCTCATGGCCAATCTTTAGATTGGATATAAACTGATATATATTTAGATATAAACTACACTGTGCAGTTTATATCTAGACACGGACTGCTTCTCACATGGACAATTATATGTTGCGTGTTCTAGAGTCGGCAAACCAGACAATCTCTATATCTCCACAGACAATAGAACAACAAAAAATATTGTATACCCACAAGCATTGTGAAATTAAACATATTAGTAACGTGCACTTTCTCTTTTCTTTCTTTCCCATTTAACCAGATTGAGCCACAGCAACGCGTGGTGGGTACAATTGTTTTATATAAATAAAAATGTAAATGTTCGTTTGTTCAAAATCGCTAGTCTCCGAAAGTTCTTCACCGATTGCTTTGAAATTTTCACACAATTTTCCATTCGCATCTGAGCGGGGTTTTATATACATACTATGTAGATGTCACAGCTGTAACAGGAAAACCTTTTTTTTTTAAACTGTGTTTACATGTGTTTTTCATGTGTATAGGCGCGTGTTTTATATACCTACAATATACATGTCACACCTGTGACTTGTAAAAACATGCTTTTTTTAAGAACAGCATCATCTGTTGCATGAATAGCAACACAAGCTAAACTAAATATGTTACGATTCCATTTCATTGTTTCTCATTGCATTGATAAATAGAATTTTCATAGATTTTGATTTATTTTCATTTAATTTATTATTTGGTGTGACATTGCTTTGGAATTGAGCTAGGTTGTTACCATAATGTTCATTTTGTAAGTACTGTATATGTATAGATGCCGCACCTGTGACAGGTAAAAATATTTTTTTTTAAGAAACAGCGCCATCTTTGCATGTATGAGCAACTTACACTATACTAAATATCTCATGACTCCATATAAATGTTTCTGATTGCATTGACAATTGAATTTTCATAGATTTCGATATATTTTCATTTGATTTAATCATTTTGTATGACATTGTTTTGGAATTGAGCTGTGTGCTTGCCATATTATTCATTTCGTGTGTATAGTTTATTTTTTCTTCACTTTTTTCATTTCGTTTTAAATTGTATTTTTATATTTCTGTGATAGAAACATCAGATCATTGATGTATCCAATTTTCTGAAGGGAACATCAGATCATTTGGGAGTGCAGAATGGTGGGGAGGACGTGGGAACGGGAGTGAGGGAAGGTGGGGACGTGGGAGGGGTAAGGTGGGGGGGAGGATGAGGGGGACGGGGCAGTTGGGGATGGTGGGGACGTGGGAATAGGGGAATGGAGAATGGTGGGGAGGACAAGGGAATATGCAGGTGGGGGATGGTCGGGTAGGACGAGGGGATGGGGGAGTTGGGAATGGAGAATGGTGGGGAGGACACGGGGGATATAGGGGTGGGGGATGGCAGGGGGGACGAGGGGATGGGGGAGGGGGGAATGGCAGGGGGGACGAGGGGACAGGAGAGTGGGAGATGGAGGGGAGGACGAGGGTACAGTGGGGTGGGGAATGGTTAGGAGGACGAGGGGACGGTGGAGGGGGAAGGTGGTAAGCACAATTGCATTGGGGGGTGGGGGGGGAATGGTGGGGAAGACGAGGGGACGAGGGAGTGAGGACTGGTTGGGAGGATGAGGGAACAGGAGAGGAGGAAATGATGGGGAGGATAGGGAGACAGGGGAAGGTTGCTGTGGCTCAGCAATGCACATTCGTTGCTGAGCCACAGCAACGCGTGGCTGGGTACAACTAGTAAATTAATAAAATAAGGAATAATCCTTCTGCAGTTTATCAAATAGTGGCTGTTGATGTTTTGGTAAACATACACAGGAAGTAAATAGGAGATTTTGTATGGGACCCCTACAAAGGTCTTCAACAATTAATTTCTTATGTTTATTATGCGGTATTAGCTTGAAATGATCTATATAAAAATGGGAAATACTATGGAAATGGGATTAAATATACTATTACGAAAAACGGGCTTAGTGTAGGACGATGAGGATGACGTCACTGTACATTAGGCTTGACGGAGGCGGCCTTTAACCCCCCTTGACATAAATATTGAAAATGGGAATAAATCTACCATAACAGATAATAGGACTTATTCAGGGAAAATGAAGGTTGGCTGGCAAAATGGAACGTCATTGACCATAGCGATATTTGCGCAGGGTCACTGAGGTGAGTAAAT